>JARFJB010000779.1:2752500-2915000 GCA_036346205.1 Vesta saturnalis
TTTACAATAAAATTCAATTTTTCAAAGTTAATTTGGCAAGTAGACATTTCACAGGTGTTTAAACATGGACTATGTAGTTAGGATTATGTTAGGGATAAGGTATGTTTAGTTTTTAAAAGCAGGAAATACAAAATTTTGTTAAAAGGGTTATAATATGGATAGTATAGACAATTTCGCACACATTTTTGTTAGTGAATTAGTGACAAAGTTTATAATAAATGATTCACAACAAGAAAGACATTTAGAACATTTTGGCATACAAACATTTATAGTGCCGTACAATTTATAGTGTAAAAATCCCAAAACAGTGTTAGACGATGAGACATTTTCAATGCAAGATTAAATAACATTATGCATTGCAAATAAGTAGTGTGAACAATAAAGACAAGTTATACAAACCTTAAACATAACATTTTATGTGCTAAAAACATATTTTAATATGAATTTATTTCATATTTAAAATTTAAGTATGGTTACGTTGTAAATTTTAGATTTTTCACATAATTTTATACTTTTTCCATATTATTAGATTTAGTTTTTGCTTTTAAAGCAAATAATAGATGTTCTTTCACAATATAAATAAGTTTTTATAAGGATACAGCGTTTTATCCGCAAAAATTTGCTAAATCTAAGTTGATTTCTAGACAAATTTACAAAACTTAAAATTTTCATTAAAGTAAATGTTTCGAATTTAAAAAGATATGTTTTCTTATGTAAATTGTCCTCAGAATTCCATTTTCGCAAGTAATTTTAGTGTAGCTTGTAAGTGTGTATAGTTAGTAGCTTATTTTGATTAGATTAAGTTGTTTCGTTTATTAGTGGTAGGATTTATTGCTTATTCGGTGTCCTTTTATTCGAAATTTCACATAGTTTTCATTTCTGTTTTAAATTTCATTTCCGACCATGTATAAGAAAGTTACGGCCAAAATTCCATTTTTGTACAATTCTTAATTTTGATTAGCCAATCACATTCATTGTAAATTTTGCAATATGGCTGAAAAAAAATTGAAATTTCTGTAGCAACCAGAAACCTATAAAAGCAAGAGCTCAGGAAGTCATTCTCTCTCCAGTTTTTGTTCAAAAAGTGAAAAGATTAAAACAGTGTTGCTAATTTAGTGTTTACATAACCTAATTTATTTTCGTCGAGAAAGTTTACGGTACAAATAATTTCGAGAGCACTTGTTTTATATCTTCGGTTAAAATTAAATAGTTCGGTCACCGATACCTGTCGTTGTTAATAAATTATTGCTGTACGATTAATTGATGTCACGATTTTGTGTAAAATTTGTTTTCATGTTTTCCGATTTAAAATAATTCTGAAATACCAAATTAAATTCCATTTTTATTTGGTGAAAAGTTGTTTTATTTATCCGGACAATTCCTCTTTAATAAATATTATATTTTCGGTAACTAAAATAAAATTGCGTTAACAAAAATCTTGGATACTAATAATACATTTTAACCGATATCAGTCATAAAGATTTAAAACCATTTTTAATAAAAGTTACCATAGTAATTAAGTGTTTGGAGGTTGCCGTTTTTGGAAGGAAAACATCTTGAAGATTGGAAGTTGGAGTCTTCGAGAACCGAGATAGCAGTTGGACATTCGTAACAACAACAGCCGAGTGAACATTGCCTGCCTCCAGCTGAAGTTTGAAGACATCATTCAATCGACAGGAAGGATTGTATCTGTGAGTTTTAAAATTTTTTATAACCCTGTTATTGGTATTTCCCTGCAATCTATATTTGTTATATGTTATTAATTAAGAATTTTCAATTATTTACCTGTGTAAACACCTGTGAAGCAAATCATTTCCTTTTCTTTTCTAAATTTTCACATTTTGATCCAAACATTAAAATTTCTTAATTATTTGACATTTTTTGACAGTTTTAATTATTTTACACTTAAAGTCAGTAACGCATGCGTTAGAAAGCAAAACTTATTCAGAGCAAATTTTATACGTCAAATTCAATTAAGTATAGGATATTTCTTATACAAAAATATATTATCTTCAACTAAATCCTTGAACCCTTTCCCCATTGAGATCCCTAATCATAATTTAATAATTTAATAAATAATAAATTAAAGCCAAATTATACATTTCAATTTATTGGCACCGCAACGTGTGGGCACGATTTAGTTTGAAGTTTTTGGATATAAAAGCACAAAAAAATTTTATAGATATTTAGTTTTTATTTTTTCGTTCATTGTTATTTGTTATTTGTTATTGTTTATTGTTTATTGTGTTATTAGTGTTAGGATTTTTACAAAAAGGGGCAAATTTAGTTAGTACATTTAGTGAATGCAAGATCGTAGGGTAACTAGATCAGGTAAAGTTTACGGACCTAAAGATATTGAGGTAAAAGAGAAAAGACAGGATCTAGTTACAAAGATGGAGGATATTGAAAAGAATGTTGAAGCACAACAAGAAGGGGGAAGTCCAGTTAGAGAAAGCAAAACCTTAGACGTGGACATGATAATCGCCATGATGATAAAAGCGGAAGAAAATAGGAAGCAAGACATGATAAAAGCTGAGGAAAATATTGATAGAAAATTCAACAAGCTTGAAGAAAATAGGAAAGAAGCGGAAGAAAATAGAATAAAAGCAGAGGAAGAAAGGAAGGAGGATATGAGACGGCTACAAGAAAGTATCGATAGACAACTAATAAGTGGGAAAACGATAAGGAGAAGTTAGTGCATAAAATGGACAAAACGAAGGAAGAATTAAGTAACAGCATGCACCGAGAAAATGATAAGTTATGGGGAACGATTATCGACAATAAGGAAGAGGTAGATGACAAGATAGGAAAGTTGGACAAGAATATTAGAACTGAAACCCGTCTAAGAGAAGAGGTTTCTAACGAAATAAACGATAAAGTAGGAAGGATACAAGACATCCACGAACAAATATGTTTTCAGGTGGATAAGAATAAGGATGAGAACAAGAAACAGATAGGGAAATTTGCAATAAACTAAGAATACACGATCATGACCTAGAAGAGTTGAAAGAACGAGAAACACCTCGAAATTTTCAAATAGGCTGGGAAAATTGCATGTGGAATCAAGAGATGCCATACAAATTTGAAGGCAAGAAGCAAGAATCGCCAATGCTATTTTTGAAAAATATAGAAGAATATTTTAATGACATTAAGGACAATAAACAAAGAATGCGTTTGGTGAGAAAGATGCTTAAAGGAATGCCGAACTATGGTACAATTTAGTACAAGAGCAATGTACCGATTATAAGCACTTCAAGGAATTATTTACCAAACAATATTGGAGTGATGTCCAACAAAATGTAATAAGGGAAGAATTTTCAAGGGCGAAGTATGACAAAACTATGGCACTTCGAGGGAGATTTATGTAATGAAGAAATACCAAATAGCAAGATACTTCACACCGATGAATGAACAAGAAATAGTCAATATTTAGCAAGGCAACTGGAGAATAATGTGGCAGAAAACATTATTCTGCAAAATATAGATAATATAACATCACTACTGCAATTTTTAAGAAGATACGATGCATACGAACAGCATCAGAACAGTTACGAAAGAGAGAATTTAACCCTAGGAATTATGGAAATGACAGAAGGAATATAATTACAGGCACGAAAGAGAGGACAATAGGAGAGATAATTATAATAGGAATTATGGAAATGACAGGAGAGATTATCAAAATCAATATCATCGTGCTGATAATCGTAGAGTATTTCCAAAATGGCAACAATAGAAAAGCAATTATAGATCGGGAAGAGAGGAACAACTTCCAACAAAGACGAGGGGATATAATAATGGCTACGATAGGAACAGATTTAATTCAACAATCAAGCCAAGGATAATGAACGGGAGCATCAGAATAATAGAGAGAATGAAGGAAAGGATCATCGTAGAAATGATATGCAAAAAGAAAATAGAAGGCCATACCAAGAGATCGTGGATGATCAGAATAGGAGGGTGAATAACATCCAGGTACGAGAAGAGAAGGAGGAACCGAGTTGTGGAAGGATTAGTTGGGTCAATGCCATCGTACATGCATCCCAAGACGAAAAGAACACACAAAAGGACTTTGACAAGATCACCGTTCAAAATTTTTAAATACGAGCTTCCTTGTCAACAATGTAAAGACAAACTACCAACATCCTACGGAATTTTTAGAAATTGAACAAAATTTAGAACCAGAAACTGCAAACATTTTATTACCTTTCGTTAACATTAGAATTAAGAATTTAAATTTATTAGGATTAGTTGATACCGGATCAGAAATTTCATTAATACAGGAAAAAATCATCGTGAGAATAACGATTTATTTAAAGATGAGATCATTAGAATAAACAAAATAGAAGTTATGGCAGCAACGGATAAGAAGCTTAGCACTATAAATAGGATGCTACATACTGAAGCTAAGGTAGGGAACAGATTTTTCAAACACAATGGTTTATAACTAACAATTTAAAATGGAGTTAATAATCGGAATGGATTTGATTAAGCAATTAAAATTGATTATCGATGCGCAACATATGAAGATAAGAATTGGTAAAGATGAATTAAACTGGGTACAGCCCTACAATAAAAGATTAAATTTATATAAACCGCATATCCAGTATTTGAAGGTGGAAAGAATTATAAAGGATGAGCAATTCGATATCAATCACATTGGTTACAAGCAAGAAGTTATAAACATTATACAAGAAAATTTGGTGTTGATAAATGAAGAACCTAGCGTAGCAAGTAAATATGTACATAAAATTGAGGTGCCTAGATGAATCTAAAATTTTCATACTTCTATAAGTTATTCTTATTTCAAAATTTAATTTTAATAGGTAGGTCAATTAAAGAACTTAATATTTTCTTGTACAAAATATCTTCATTCTTAAATTGGGGAATTTGAGATGTTTAGAAAGAGGTAATAGAAGTATCGGACAGCTTACATGACATTTGGGTCATAAAAGGGTAATTTCTGGTCGTCGAGACAAGTGCGAGACACAATTTTACAAAATCTGGTTCACGATGTGTTTAAAATAAATTTATTTGGTATAAATTGATCTGAATATCTTTTGCTAAGTTTGGTTTCATCATAAAAAGCAATTTGTTGCTACCAAAATTGTCAAAGATGTTAAATATCATTGTTTTCGTAGAGTCATTTTAGTAGTGCAATTTTACAATAAAATTCAATTTTTCAAAGTTAATTTGGCAAGTAGACATTTCACAGGTGTTTAAACATGGACTATGTAGTTAGGATTATGTTAGGGATAAGGTATGTTTAGTTTTTAAAAGCAGGAAATACAAAAATTTTGTTAAAAGGGTTATAATATGGATAGTATAGACAATTTTCGCACACATTTTGTTAGTGAATTAGTGACAAAGTTTATAATAAATGATTCACAACAAGAAAGACATTTAGAACATTTTGGCATACAAACATTTATAGTGCCGTACAATTTATAGTGTAAAAATCCCAAAACAGTGTTAGACGATGAGACATTTTCAATGCAAGATTAAATAACATTATGCATTGCAAATAAGTAGTGTGAACAATAAAGACAAGTTGTACAAACCTTAAACATAACATTTTATGTGCTAAAAACATTTTTTAATATGAATTTATTTCATATTTAAAATTTAAGTATGGTTACGTTGTAAATTTTAGATTTTTCACATAATTTTATACTTTTTCCATATTATTAGATTTAGTTTTTGCTCTTAAAGCAAATAATAGATGTTCTTTCACAATATAAATAAGTTTTTATAAGGATACAGCGTTTTATCCGCAAAATTTTGCTAAATCTAAGTTGATTTCTAGACAAATTTACAAAAACTTAAAATTTTCATTAAAGTAAATGTTTCGAATTTAAAAAGATATGTTTTCTTATGTAAATTGTCCTCAGAATTCCATTTTCGCAAGTAATTTTAGTGTAGCTTGTAAGTGTGTATAGTTAGTAGCTTATTTTGATTAGATTAAGTTGTTTCGTTTATTAGTGGTAGGATTTATTGCTTATTCGGTGTCCTTTTATTCGAAATTTCACATAGTTTTCATTTCTGTTTTAAATTTCATTTCCGACCATGTATAAGAAAGTTACGGCCAAAATTCCATTTTGTACAATTCTTAATTTTGATTAGCCAATCACATTCATTGTAAATTTTGCAATATGGCTGTAAAAATTGAAATTTCTGTAGCAACCAGAAACCTATAAAAGCAAGAGCTCAGGAAGTCATTCTCTCTCCAGTTTTTGTTCAAAAAGTGAAAAGATTAAAACAGTGTTGCTAATTTAGTGTTTACATAACCTAATTTATTTTCGTCGAGAAAGTTTACGGTACGAATAATTTCGAGAGCACTTGTTTTTATAACTTCGGTTAAAATTTAAATAGTTCGGTCACCGATACCTGTCGTTGTTAATAAATTATTGCTGTACGATTAATTGATGTCACGATTTTGTGTAAAATTTGTTTTCATGTTTTCCGATTTAAAATAATTCTGATATACCAAATTAAATTCCATATTTATTTGGTGAAAAGTTGTTTTATTTATCCGGACAATTCCTCTTTAATAAATATTATATTTTCGGTAACTAAAATAAAATTGTGTTAACAAAAATCTTGGATACTAATAATACATTTTAAACGATATCAGTCATAAAGATTTAAAACCATTTTTAATAAAAGTTACCATAGTAAATAAGTGTTTGGAGGTTGCCGTTTTTGGAAGGAAAACATCTTGAAGATTGGAAGTTGGGTCTTCGAGAACCGAGATAGCAGTTGGATATTCGTAACAACAACATCCGAGTGAACATTGCCTGCCTCCAGCTGAAGTTTGAAGACATCATTCAATCGACAGGAAGGATTGTATCTGTGAGTTTTAAAATTTTTTATAACCCTGTTATTGGTATTTCCCTGCAATCTATATTTGTTATATGTTATTAATTAAGAATTTCAATTATTTACCTGTGTAAACACCTGTGAAGCAAATCATTTCCTTTTCTTTTTCTAAATTTTCACATTTTGATCCAAACATTAAAATTTCTTAATTATTTGACATTTTTTGACAGTTTTAATTATTTTACACTTAAAGTCAGTAACGCATGCGTTAGAAAGCAAAACTTATTCAGAGCAAATTTTATACGTCAAATTCAATTAAGTATAGGATATTTCTTATACAAAAATTTATTATCTTCAACTAAATCCTTGAACCCTTTCCCCATTGAGATCCCTAATCATAATTTAATAATTTAAAAATAATAAATTAAAGCCAAATTATACATTACAATTTATTGGCACCGCAACGTGTGGGCACGATTTAGTTTGAAGTTTTTGGATATAAAAGTACAAAAAATTTTATAGATATTTAGTTTTCATTTTTCGTTCATTGTTATTTGTTTTGTTATTGTTTATTGTTTATTGTGTTATTAGTGTTAGGATTTTTACAAAAAAAATTTAGTTAATACAATTAGTGAATGCAAGATCGTAGGGTAACTAGATCAGGAAAAGTTTACGGACCTAAAGATATTGAGGTAAAAGAGAAAAACAGGATCTAGTTACAAAGATGGAGGATATTGAAAAGAATGTTGAAGCACCACAAGAAGGGGAAGTCCAGTTAGAAAAGCAAAAGCTTAGACGTGGACATGATAATCGCCATGATAAAAAGCGGAAGAAAATAGGAAGCAAGACATGAAAAAGCTGAGGAAAATATTGATAGAAAATTCAACAAGCTTGAAGAAAATAGGAAAGAAGCGGAAAAAATAGAATAAAAGCAGAGGAAGAAAGGAAGGAGGATATGAGAGGCTACAAGAAAGTATCGATAGACAACTAAGTAAGTGGAAAACGATAAGGAGAAGTTAGTAAAAATGGAAAAACGAAGGAAGAATTAAGTAACAGCATGCACCGAGAAAATGATAAGTTATGGGAACGATTATTGACAATAAAGAAGAGGTAGATGACAAGATAGGAAAGTTGGACAAGAATATTAGAACTGAAACCCGTCTAAGAGAAGAGGCTTCTAACGAAATAAATGATAAAGTAGGAAGGATACAAGACATCCACGAACAAATATGTTTTCAGGTGGATAAGAATAAGGATGAGAACAAGAAACAGATAGGGAAATTTGCAATAAACTAAGAATACACGATCATGACCTAGAAGAGTTGAAAGAACGAGAAACACCTCGAAATTTTCAAATAGGCTGGGAAAATTGCATGGGAATCAAGAGATGCCATAAAATTTGAAGGCAAGAAGCAAGAATCGCCAATGCTATTTTTGAAAAATATAGAAGAATATTTTAATGACATTAAGGACAATAAACAAAGAATGCGTTTGGTGAGAAAGATGCTTAAAGGAATGCCGAACTATGGTACAATTTAGTACAAGAGCAATGTACCGATTATAAGCACCAAGGAATTATTTACCAAACAATATTGGAGTGATGTCCAACAAAATGTAATAAGGAAGAATTTTCAAGGGGAAGTATGACAAAACTATGGCACTTCGAGGAGATTTATGTAATGAAGAAATACCAAATAGCAAGATACTTCACACCACCGATGAATGAACAAGAAATAGTCAATATTTAGCAAGGCAACTGGAGAATAATGTGGCAGAAAACATTATTCTGCAAAATATAGATAATATAACATCACTACTGCAATTTTTAAGAAGATACGATGCATACGAACAGCATCAGAACAGTTACGAAAAGAGAGAATTTAACCCTAGGAATTATGGAAATGACAGAAGGAATATAATTACAGGCACGAAAGAGAGGACAATAGGAGAGATAATTATAAAGAATTATGGAAATGACAGGAGAATTATCAAAATCAATATCATCGTGCTGATAATCGTAGAGAGTATTTCAAAATGGCAACAATAGAGAAAGCAATTATAGGTCGGGAAGAGAGGAACAACTTCCAACAAAGACGAGGGGATATAATAATGGCTACGATAAACAGATTTAATTAACAATCAAGCCAAGGATAATGAACGGGAGCATCAGAATAATAGAGAGAATGAAGGAAAGGATCATCGTAGAAATGATATGCAAAAAGAAAATAGAAGGCCATACCAAGAGATCGTGGATGATCAGAATAGGAGGGTGAATAACATCCAGGTACGAGAAGAGAAGGAGGAACCGAGTTGTGGAAGGATTAGGGGTCAATGCCATCGTACATGCATCCCAAGACGAAGAAAAGAACACAAAAAGGACTTTGACAAGATCACCGTTCAAAATTTTTAAAACGAGCTTCCTTGTCAACAATGTAAAGACAAACTACCAACATCCTACGGAATTTTAGAAATTGAACAAAATTTAGAACCAGAAACTGCAAACATTTTATTACCTTTCGTTAACATTAGAATTAAGAATTTAAATTTATTAGGATTAGTTGATACCGGATCAGAAATTTCATTAATACAGGAAAAAATCATCGTAGAGAATAACGATTTATTTAAAGATGAGATCATTAGAATAAACAAAATAGAAGTTATGGCAGCAACGGATAAGAAGCAGCACTATAAATAGGATGCTACATACTGAAGCTAAGGTAGGGGAACAGATTTTTCAAACACAATGGTTTATAACTAACAATTTAAAAATGGAGTTAATAATCGGAATGGATTTGATTAAGCAATTAAAATTGATTATCGATGCGCAACATATGAAGATAAGAATTGGTAAAGATGAATTAAACTGGGTACAGCCCTACAATAAAAGATTAAATTTATATAAACCGCATATCCAGTATTTGAAGGTGGAAAGAATTATAAAGGATGAGCAATTCGATATCAATCACATTTTACAAGCAAGAAGTTATAAACATTATACAAGAAAATTTGGTGTTGATAAATGAAGAACCTAGCGTAAAGTAAATATGTACATAAAATTGAGGTGCCTAGATGAATCTAAAATTTTCATACTTCTATAAGTTATTCTTATTTCAAAATTTAATTTTATAGGTAGGTCAATTAAAGAACTTAATATTTTCTTGTACAAAAATATCTTCATTCTTAAATTGAATTTGAGATGTTTAGAAAGAGGTAATAGAAGTATCGGACAGCTTACATGACATTTGGGTCATAAAAGGGGTAATTTCTGGCTCAATACAAGTAGACAAGTAGACACAATTTTACAAATCTGGTTCACGATGTGTTTAAAATAAATTTATTTGGTATAAATTGATCTGAATATCTTTTGCTAAGTTTGGTTTCATCATAAAAAGCAATTTGTTGCTACCAAAATTGTCAAAGATGTTAAATATCATTATTTTCGTAGAGTCATTTTAGTAGTGCAATTTTACAATAAAATTCAATTTTCAAAGTTAATTTGGGTAGACATTTCACAGGTGTTTAAACATGGACTATGTAGTTAGGATTATGTTAGGGATAAGGTATGTTTAGTTTTTAAAAGCAGGAAATACAAAAATTTTGTTAAAAGGGTTATAATATGGATAGTATAGACAATTTCGCACACATTTTGTTAGTGAATTAGTGACAAAGTTTATAATAAATGATTCACAACAAGAAAGACATTTAGAACATTTTGGCATAAAACATTTATAGTGCCGTACAATTTATAGGGTAAAATCCCAAAACAGTGTTAGACGATGAGACATTTTCAATGCAAGATTAAATAACATTATGCATTGCAAATAAGTAGTGTGAACAATAAAGACAAGTTATACAAACCTTAAACATAACATTTTATGTGCTAAAACATTTTTTAATATGAATTTATTTCATATTTAAAATTTAATATGGTTACGTTGTAAATTTTAGATTTTCACATAATTTTATACTTTTTCCATATTATTAGATTTAGTTTTTGCTCTTAAAGCAAATAATAGATGTTCTTTCACAATATAAATAAGTTTTATAAGGATACAGCGTTTTATCCGCAAAATTTTGCTAAATCTAAGTTGATTTCTAGACAAATTTACAAAAACTTAAAATTTTCATTAAAGTAAATGTTTCGAATTTAAAAGATATGTTTTCTTATGTAAATTGTCCTCAGAATTCCATTTTCCAAGTAATTTTAGTGTAGCTTGTAAGTGTGTATAGTTAGTAGCTTATTTTGATTAGATTAAGTTGTTTCGTTTATTAGTGGTAGGATTTATTGCTTATTCGGTGTCCTTTTATTCGAAATTTCACATAGTTTTCATTTCTGTTTTAAATTTCATTTCCGACCATGTATAAGAAAGTTACGGCCAAAATTCCATTTTTGTACAATTCTTAATTTTGATTAGCCAATCACATTCATTGTAAATTTTGCAATATGGCTGTAAAAATTGAAATTTCTGTAGCAACCAGAAACCTATAAAAGCAAGAGCTCAGGAAGTCATTCTCTCTCAGTTTTGTTCAAAAGTGAAAAGATTAAAACAGTGTTGCTAATTTAGTGTTTACATAACCTAATTTATTTTCGTCGAGAAAGTTTACGGTACGAATAATTTCGAGGCACTTGTTTTTATAACTTCGGTTAAAATTAAATAGTTCGGTCACCGATACCTGTCGTTGTTAATAAATTATTGCTGTACGATTAATTGATGTCACGATTTTGTGTAAAATTTGTTTTCATGTTTTCCGAAAATAATTCTGATATACCAAATTAAATTCCATATTTATTTGGTGAAAAGTTGTTTTATTTATCCGGACAATTCCTCTTTAATAAATATTATATTTTCGGTAACTAAAATAAAATTGTGTTAACAAAATCTTGGATACTAATAATACATTTTAACGATATCAGTCATAAAGATTTAAAACCATTTTAATAAAAGTTACCATAGTAATTAAGTGTTTGGAGGTTGCCGTTTTGGAAGGAAAACATCTTGAAGATTGGAAGTTGGAGTCTTCGAGAACCGAGATAGCAGTTGGACATTCGTAACAACAAAGCCGAGTGAACATTGCCTGCCTCCAGCTGAAGTTTGAAGACATCATTCAATCGACAGGAAGGATTGTATCTGTGAGTTTTAAAATTTTTATAACCCTGTTATTGGTATTTCCTGCAATCTATATTTGTTATATGTTATTAATTAAGAATTTTCAATTATTTACCTGTGTAAACACCTGTAACAAATCATTTCCTTTTTTTTCTAAATTTTCCATTTTGATCCAAACATTAAAATTTCTTAATTATTTGACATTTTTTGACAGTTTTAATTATTTTACACTTAAAGTCAGTAACGCATGCGTTAGAAAAAAACTTATTCAGAGCAAATTTTATACGTCAAATTCAATTAAGTATAGGATATTTCTTATACAAAAATTTATTATCTTCAACTAAATCCTTGAACCCTTTCCCCATTGAGATCCCTAATCATAATTTAATAATTTAATAAAAATAAATTAAAGCCAAATTATACATTTCAATTTATATATATATATATATATATATATATATATATATATATATATATATATATATATATATAAGTTGTCAAACATATATTTTGGATAGCTAACCTGATAGTTGTAACTAATTTTAAATTATTTCACACTTAAAAGATCTTTAGTGTTTCAATAAAATCGAGATAAAGCTAATCTTTTATACCATTACATTGAATTTAATGAAAAATATTTTCACAGCGTCTTTCTTCTACAAAACCAATTCATTACAGGGTTTAAAAAAATTAAATAGTGGTTTAGACTGTAACGAAGTTGGAGGATTATAACTTTATGTAGTCTTCGCTATAGATTGTGTTTGATTTAGAAGTACTAAAACGATTAAAGGGACTACCTACTTATAGTGATATTTTACAAAGTTAAAAGCTTCTACTGTTGGAATTTCAAAAATAATTTTTCTTTTCATGTTTTTTACTGTTTCAAAGAGTAATTCAAAATGTAATTATGATAAAAAGTAACAACAGATAACTTTTAAACGCAACATACGCTATGTGTGTACGTTTTCACTTTTTTAAATTTCATAAATTTGTTTCTCAAACAGTTTTAATAGATAGTATTACTATGACGAAGATAACTGTATGTGTTATTAATGTCCAATACTGTCTAATCTAATATATAAAACTTAACACACTGATTTAGTTATGCAACGGATGGTTTCAAGTTTCTTTTCGATCGTGCAAGTTTTTATGCGCAATACCTTTTATAAAACAATGATTGCTGTTTATTACAAATCTGTTTTAACGTTTCTTAAATTTTGGAAAAGTATTCATATAACAGCGTAGCTAACAGTAGACGGCCAATTCCTTTGATCAGATTTGTAGTTTGCGAGTAATTATACGTCAGACTTGTAAATAAATTCTAATATTTTAATCATTGCCAGGAAACTCAATGTAAGGCAAGACATTAACTATTTGAGTAATAGTAGTATTATTGTCAGTAAAGTTAAGATACATCACTTAGCGATTGTGTTCTTGAATTTGCATTATTGTGAATAAGTTTTTCAAAATACATATATATATATATATATATATATATATATATATATATATATATATATATATATATATATATATATATATATATACCGGGAGTCTAGAATCTACCCACGTTCTATTTCTATCTTTGTTATTATAAGAGATACAGGGTCGGTTAAATTTGCAAAGTTGGACAGAACTACATGATAATTCAAACACCGATAAGAAAATTCAACATTGTTGCCAACTTTCTATGATATCTGAAAACAACAAAAAATCGTCCAAATTTTCAATCGGCTATATCTTTCTTAATATTCAAAATACGAAAAGGTTGTAAGAGAGGCTTTTGATAGCTATTTTTAGGCCAAATGGGAAAATCTGAATAAGCAATTTTTTTAGTAATTATTTCACGAGCTACAACCCAAAGATACATTTTTTCAATGGAAACCATAGGTAGCTAGGGGCTCATTCGATGTATCCTTTTTTTCTGATTTCAAAAATGTATAGCTATGTATGTTTAATATTATTGTTTAACTCACAATTTTCAAAAAAAGGTAATTATAATATTTATTAAACAAGTTAAAGTGTGCCGTGAGCATTTAAATAACAAAGTAAGCTCATATTCTACTGCTATATTTGTGGAAACAACTAGAAATAATGTACTACATTATCAATGTAAAAAAGTTCTAAATAAATTTAATTCACAACGAAGAATAACACCAAAAAATATAAACAGGTAACGCCTTCATAGAAGTGCTTCAAAATGCCCTCCATTATTTTGAACACACATTTGATATCGTTTTAAAATTTCGTTTTGAGCGTTTAACAAACTTTGGGTTCTAATTTGTTGTATAGCAACAGGAATTTTAAGTTAAGGTTAAGTCTGGAGATCGCGGCGGTCAAGCTATTGGATCTCGATTTTCTATCTAATTATTAAAACGTTACTGTAAATAGTTACACACAAGTAATCTATTGTGTGCTGGTGCCCCGACCTGTTGAAAATAGTTCAAATTTTTGAATTACGTTCAAATTGTCGTCCAAAATTTCTTCAAATTCGTTTTTTTTTTTAAGTTAAATATCTTTCGGATTTTAAATTTATTAAAAAAAGGTGTAATTTAAATACAAATTTTATATAGAAATTATTTAAAATAATTTTTTTTAAAATAATATTAGTTTAATGTTATTTAATTTTAAAGGATTAAAGGTTTAAATTGAGTAATAAAAATTCTTTGTTTGTGAAATTAATTTTAAAATTTTAGGTTTGTAATGTATTTTTGAAACCCTGAAGTTTGGGTAATTTTGTTTGTGTTTATTTTATTAATTCCGTATAAATTTTTTTTTTAATAAAATTTTTTTTAATTAATTATTTTTTTTTTGCAAGTTTTTTTATAGTGAATTTGTTTTCGTGTGAACATTTGGGATTAGGTTTTATTTGTTTTAGTTTGGAATTATTTTTTTAATTTAGGTTGTTTTCCTTATTATTTCCCTTTAAGAAGTTTAAGAACGGAAATATTGTTTTGTTTAATTAATTTTTTCGTTTTTTTAAAATTAATAAAAATTAAGTAGTTAAATAAAATGGATTTTTTATATTTTTGGACAAAAGACGCTTAAGTAGGTTGTTCGTGAAAGAATAGTTCGTTTTGGTGTAGAGTTGATTGGACCTTTTGTTCGTACTTTGGTAAATATACAGAGGCTGTAAGGATATTTTTTCTACGTTTAGTTTTTCCTTTACCGAGTTACGGAGGAAATGTTTGTTTATGGGTACCTTTTTTCCCCTTCCGTTTTTTAATTGGTGGAATTAACTTAAAAAGGTTTTTAGATAGGGGATTCAAAATTAAAATATTTTTGTTAATAATTTTGGGGATTCAAAATGTACCTTTAGTAAGTATAGTGAAGATTATTACCTTTAAGGGGTTTTAGAACTTAAATTTTGGATTGTGGTGTTTAACAAGTACTTTTTTATAAATTTGCACCCGAAGATTCCGTAAAGGGATTTATTAAAATTTTCACAAAAGGATTAACCTAGTCCATTTGGTTTTAGAAATTTGAAATTTTTGTTGTGTTCATATTTTGGTTATAGTTTGCGGTTTTTTTTTTAAGTGTTTATTTGTAAAAGCGTATTTAAAATGAAACTTTCACAATATATTAAAATTATATTTAATTTAATTATTAACATTTTGGATTTAGGGTAAAACCAATTAAAAGCTAAAAGTTATCAAGCAATTTTGAACGCTCAATATTAACATTTTAAAAAAGAAGTTAGTAATTAATACAGTAACATTCTAACGAGTTTAGTCAAGAAATTGTTTGTGTATCCTAGAACAATAGCCAACATTTTATTCATCATTTTGCCAGACCAGGAAGATCCATTTCCGTCATAGCCGTAATCGACCACCTGGTTATCTTCCACCTACATTGTAACACAGAAGAGGTGTAATTCTAGACCTTTAAGGTAACAAAATATTGTTTTTTATTGAATATTTTGAAGATTTTTGTGTGTTTCAATTTATTTTTTTGTGTTTATGAAAGTTTGAAAGCGGGGTCGTTGTTTTTTTTTGTTAAAGTAAGTTGTTGTTTGATTTTGTTTAGCGTAATTAATTATAGTTTTGACGCTCCGCCTTCACACTTTTTATTTTAGTATTAAAGTGCAATCGACCCTATTGTAGTGTGGGTATATTATCCACGAATTTTGTATTTAGGTTAAACGATTTAGACTGGCGTAAAAGCAGTATTCTGATCAGACATCCTGTCGCCTTTTAAGCATTTATTTTTTTGTTTATACGCATTATCGTATGTTTACATTTTTTTATATTTATCATTTTTATTATTTTATTATAGTTTGTTAGGTTTTATAAATGTGTTTAATTTCTATGGAAACCCTTTTGTGTTACATAAGAGTTTTTTTACAAATTGCAAATTACCGGCGTTTTAGTTTTTAACGTAACGAAGTTAGTTTTTTTGATTTTATTGAGTAATAGCGTTATTAATATTTAGTATTTTATTTGATTTTTAGTTGAGTATTGATTCAGTTTAGAGTTCATTCTATAGCTTATTTTTTTTTGTTGTTTTGTTTTGATTATTATTTAATGCCTAATTATTTACACTGAGGTGTAGTAACGTAAATTTATTGAGTGTTTATCACGCTTTTATTTGACAAGCGTGCAGTGGATTTTGAAGCCCGATTTCAGGTAGTTTGCTGAGTTGCTGTCCAGAACACCTGGGATTGATTAAGGATAGGTAAGCGTATGTTTTTTGTATGTTTAGACACGCTATGTACTCGTAATTTTGGCACGACAACCCTTATTTTGACTACCAAACATTCTGGCGCCCAAACCCTCGATTTTGCCTTCAACCCCTATTGTGACTTACATAAGATTTACTATTCTGGATGTGCATTTTTTTTTAACATCTGACCTACACCCATACGCTGGCTAGTCGGGGCAAAAAGGCCAATTTATCTGTAATCCCGTTCTACCACCCGTTTATACCGTTACAGTAAAAGCCCCTTATTTTTTAAATTCGATTCGAGTTTGGCAAATAACCTCACATCGGTTTGTTTCCTCTCCATATAAGTTTGAAGATATAATTCCGAAGCAGCCTTAACATCTCTGTTAGACACGTAATAGCAAAAAAGCATATCATTTCTTTCTTTAGAAGAATAAGCCATTAATAAATTAATATTCACTATTTAAATACGAACTACAACTGGTTACAACAAATAATTCAATGTCTACTATTTGACAGTCAATCAATGCAGAGTTTTGGTTTTAATTGTCACAGCACACCACGGCAAATACTGCATTTGTTTACTAAATACTATAATTACAATTTTTTGAAAATTGTGAGTTAACCAATAATACTAAATATGCACTTCTCAGGAATCTCATACCCACGGAATTTATTTTTCTTTCGTGCTTTTTTTGACATACCCATGTCTCACTTCCAAACAGTACTGACGGGACGAATACGCCATTATAGATTGCTCGTTTCGCAGCTAGGCTCATGCTTTCATTTCTCATTATCGTCCACATTTTTGAAATCAGATAAAAATAAGTCATCGAATGAGTCCATAACCACCTATAGCTCCCATTTAAAAAACTATGTTTGGGTCGTAGCTCGAAAAATAATCACTAACAAAATTTTTATTCGCATTTTCCCATTTAGCGTAAAAATAGCTATCAAAAGTCTCTGTTGTAACTTTTTCGTATTTTGAATATTAAAAAAGGTCTTACTAACATTCCCACCACACACCAGCCATCGACTGCAGCCACTTGATGTGGCCATTTATGGACTATTTAAGACCTATTTTAAATGTGCCCAAAATGAGTGGATGTTGTCAAATCCGGGTAAAACACTTGATACATATTAAACTTCATCTCTATCAAATAAAGCTTATCTGAATACCTTCACACCAAAGAATGTTATTTTTGGCTTTAGCTCAAGGGGGATTTATCCTCTGAATCGCAATATTTTTGATTCCTCCGATTTCTTACGCTCTTCTGGCACAGATCACACCGATCCAACAACACGTTCACAAACACCATGCGATTACGATAAGCCTGAGGCAATACCATCTACCAATAAAATACAAACAACGGTTACGCCCGAAGCCATAAGACCTTTTCCAAAGGCCCCAGAACAAAAAAATATGAACAAAAGAGGACGAAAAAAGGGGAGCACAAGGGAGTTAACCGACACAGGTGAAAAAAATTTACTTGAAGAAGCACACAACTCAAAGCTAAGGAAGAAAAATATTACGAAAAAAGGTAATAAACCAGTGAGGAAAGTTTTCGAAGAATCCAGCAACAGTGACTCCAAGGATGAACACATCGAATTTGAAGATACGGACGATGACATATCCGAAAATTTTGATATTGATAAAAATTGCAACTCAGATTTCAGTACCGAAGGAGAGCAAGCTTTGGAAGAGAATGACTTCGTTCTTCTTGACTGCTCCACAAAAAAAAAATAAGCTATGTTACATTGGACGCATTCAATCAAAATTGAAAAATCAAGAATTCCAAATCAAATTTTTAAGAAGATTCGGTAATTCGAATAGGTTCTATTATCCCCTAAAAGAAGATATGAGTGACGTTGAAAGGGAACGTGTAAAGAAAAAGCTGAAACCACCTAATAACAAATGCGGAACAAAAAGATCACAAGAAATTATTTATTTTCCCATACGTTTTGAAAATTATGAGAGAGAATTTGGACGAATCCTCTAACTCAACAATGGTTTAAGTCTTGAACTTCTGTTTAAAATTCAATGTCCCATTCAAAACCCCATGGTATCCCATTCAACACCATGGGGTTTTGAATGGGACATACTACACTTTTGTCTTAAATAATGTTTGCTTTGTGAATAAATAAATCTTTTGAGATCTATTGCTTTTTATCAATCAATGCAGAGTTTTGGTTTTAATTGTCACAGCACACCACGGCAAACACTGCATTTGTTTACTAAATACTATATAATTACAATTTTTTTAAAATTGTGAGTTAACTAATAATACTAAACATGCACTTCTCAGGAATCTCATACCCGCGCAATTTATTTTTCTTTCGTGCTTTTTTTGACATACCCATGTCTCACTTCCAAACAGTACTGACGGGACGAATACGCCATTATAGATTGCTCGTTTCGCAGCTAGGCTCATGCTTTCATTTCTCATTATCGTCCACATTTTTGAAATCAGATAAAAATAAGCCATCGAATGAGTCCATAACCACCTATAGCTCCCATTTAAAAAACTATGTTTGGGTCGTAGCTCGAAAAATAATTACTAACAAAATTTTTATTCGCATTTTCGCATTTAGCGTAAAAATAGCTATCAAAAGTCTCTGTAGTAACTTTTTCGTATTTTGAATATTAAAAAGGTATAGCCGATTGAAAATTTGGACGATTTTTAGTTATTTTAAGATGTCTTAGAAAGTTGGCAATAATGTTAAATTTTCTTATCGGTATTTGAATTACCATGTAATTCTGCCCAACTTTGCTAATTTAACCGACTCTGTATCTCTTATAATAACAAAGATAGCCACAGAACGTGGGTAGTGTCATATTCATATCTTCAAAAATTTTATTGTGCAAATCTCTTGTATTGTCTCATTTTTCCTTTTGTAGTGCTGTGTATGGCAGTTGTCTATCTAAACAACTTGTTAGGAGAGTACAGGTTATCCAAAACTCGTGCGTGCGTTTAATTTATGGTCTTAAACGATACGATCGTATCTCACATAAATTAACAGCTATTCCTTGGCTTAATATGGACCAAGGTCGACTTCTTCACTCAGCTAAATTATATCATAGAACACGAACACAAACACAAACACAAACAAACACGAACACGAAAACGAACACGAACACGAACACGAACACGAACACGAACACGAACACGAACAGGAACACGAACACGAACACGAACACGAACACGAACACGAACACGAACCCGAACGCGAACGCGAACGCGAACGCGAACGCGGACGCGAACGCGAACGCGAACGCGAACGCGAACGCGAACGCGAATGCGAACGCGAACACGAACTCGAACTCGAACTCGAACACAAGCACAAACACAAACACAAACACAAACACAAACACAAACACAAACACAAACACAAACACAAACACAAACACAAACACAAACACAAACACAAACACAAACACAAAACGAACACGAACACGAACACGAACACGAACACGAACACGAACACGAACACGAACACGAACACGAACACGAACACGAACACGAACACGAACAGGAACACGAACACGAACACGAACACAAACACAAACACAAACAAACACGAACACGAAAACGAACACGAACACGAACACGAACACGAACACGAACACGAACACGAACACGAACACGAACACGAACACGAACACGAACACGAACACGAACACGAACACGAACCGAACGCGAACGCGAACGCGAACGCGAACGCGGACGCGAACGCGAACGCGAACGCGAACGCGAACGCGAACGCGAACGCGAATGCGAACGCGAACACGAACTCGAACTCGAACTCGAACACAAGCACAAACACAAACACAAACACAAACACAAACACAAACACAAACACAAACACAAACACAAACACAAACACAAACACAAACACAAACACAAACACAAACACAAACACAAACACAAACACAAACACAAACACAAACAAACACAAACAAACACAAACACAAACACACACACACACACACACACACACACACACACACACACACACACACACACACACACACACACACACACACACACACACACACACACACACACACACACACACACACACACGCACTCACATACACACATATAAAACACACACACACGTAACAGGTACAGCATTCGAAACACAATACACACACGCAATCGCACACGCAATCGCACACGCACCCGCTCACGCACACGCATACACACGCGCAGATGCACACGCACACGACGTGCACTAGGACACACTCATAGACACAAGGTCGGCTCCAGCGTCACTTTTTCAAACTTCGTTAAGGTAATGTAATAAGTCCACATAGCAATAGTGAAAAAAACACCAATTGTATAACATATCTATTTGTAGGTTGGAACGTATAAAGGTTAAAGTTGTAAGAATGAATGAAATGGCAAAGTTGAACAACATTATTCAAAAGCGCAATTATGAATTCTCTTCGAAGGATCGCAGAATTCAGAATTCTAACAATAAATACAACGAAATTTAATATTAAGTATTGAGAATATCCACATCAATCATTGCATTCTTGTAATTTAACAACAAAGGCATACGTCACTACTGAACCGTAAAAAAACGGTTCATTAATAAAAATCACAAACGAAAAAAGTTTTACATAATTTACTGCATTGTATTATATCATTGAAATTGAAAATGTGATAATAAGAATGATAAGTTTACACTTGAAAGTATTAAAAGTTTTTGGAAACGAGTCAGCAGTAACAGTATAGGCAGGTTCTTACATCTTCCTTGCTTTCCACTACATTGATTTCAATCTGTTTTCACCCTCATTCTTTTCTTTTTGATAACTTTTCTTGTAATATACGAGGTACACGAGCTGTGTTTGGGACGTTTACAATTACAAATAATAAACAGCATCTATTAAATGTCCTGTTTTACACTTTAACACAAATTTAATTAAATTCTTTTACGTCTGTGCACTCCTATCAGACTCGTGTTGGCATTTTTAATTTGTACAAAGCCTATCTTCTTTTTACAATTTTAATATACAATTTCTGTACATTAAATTAGCGGATTACAGAAGGTGAGCTTTTAAGTCGTAAAAAGGGAATTGATCTTGAAGTATCCTATAAGAATGTTATCAGTTAAAATTTCTTTTACCAGATTGGTATAAGGAAAGCGTACAAAAAAAAAGAAAATTCTACAAATGTCATTCATGCAAATTTTAGTTGAAAGTAGATAGGTAATTTAATCCAGAGCAAAGCCGCAGTGTGAAACTCTAACATTGCGGTATTGACTCTCTGACCATACCACAGTTTCGGTCCGTTTGCAATGCCCCTAGGACTTCATCTCGTTAAAGTGGATTCAAATAGAATCATACCGAACAAAATGTAACAATTCGTTGTTACGTTTTAAAACATCAACCAAGCATTTAACATGATTTGGTAATACAATTTATTAACAAAAACGTTCAAGCAAGATATTATTTGTTTATTACTTGTAGGTCATAAAGCAACATATCTTTGTTTAATCTGAATTCAAGTATTCCGGTGATCATTTTCGCAATTTATTTGAATATGTCTTTTATTGTTTAAACGCCACTGAATTAAAATACTGCATGTTGTAGTTATATAGAAGTAGTTGTCTATATACTTTAAGTAGGTATAGTTGAAATTACAGCGGAAACGGTTTTTGATGTATTTCACAACATAACAGCGGACGAGGGATGTAGAATAATTATTAATACCTGTAAATATATTAGATAAAACGGTTTTAATGAATTATTCAAGAGTTTAATTCACTATCCTGTTTGCAACGGAGTTAAAATACATTTTTTCCAGAAAGGAATTTTTGAGGTGAATCTTTTTGTGTTGGATAGCGTATATTCTAGTTAAATTTATTTATGCCATTCGGTTATTCTTTGACGACAGGTTAAAAAATCGTGATCATTAATCGCACATTAACGATTGAGTTGATTACCATATTTTTTTAGAAAACCGCTTTCTTTAAGTCTCCTGTTCTTCCAAATAGAAAACTTTACATCAACCAAACTGCCATCTAGTAATGAAAGTACATAACGCCAAAATAGTTTTTTTTCTAACAGTTCCCGTCACTGTGACGCAACGCATTCAATGTTAGACGTCTCATACAAATCAAAGCAGCGCCGTCTATCAACTTCATTTAAAATGGTTTATTAATAGACCTTATTAATGCATGGTTTGGAGTTGATACATAATTCGCATTAATAAACGATTTTCTGAAAGCAATTATTTGATCAAGTGCATTAATAAACGCGAATAACGATGAATACACGAACGCGTTAGAAAGTCGACATCGTTATTCATGCATTAATATTCGAGATGGTTACAATATTTTTCAGACTATCGCTTTCTCTACGTTTCCTGTTTTTCCAAAGTGAGAATTTTATATCCACCTAGCCGTTTTCTCGTAATGAAAGTACAGAACGCCTGAATTAGTTTTTTTTTCTGGCAGTTCTCATCACAGTGACGCGATGATATGAGATTATTCTGACACACGGGGTATGTGCATATTAACTTTACAATTAATTTTATTATTATCGATTTTGATCGGGTAAAGAACCTAGTTTATTTATATTAGTATACCTAAGTTTTATAAAACTTATTAAATTGGAAATTCGTATTTTCCTTTCGTGCTTTTTTTTGACGTACCCATGTCTCACTTCCATACAGTACTGATAGGGCAAACCCCCCATTATAGATTGCTCGCTACGCAGTTAGGCACATGCTATCGTTTCTCGCTATCGTCGTGCACACACTTCCAATTACTTTGTACATTGTACCATCTGTAGTAAACATTCTACCCAGATATGCCAACTCGTCCACTTATTCCACAATTTCATCTTGCAGAGTAAATACTTTACTCTCCTTTCCACCTTTTCGATTGAACACCATAATCTTGGTTTTGTTCACGTTTACCTTTAGGTCTAAGTTCTCACAGACTGTATCACACTTCCTCAGAGCAGATTGTAGCTAATCCGCACTATCACTTAATAAGGCTGTGTCATCCGCATAAACCACAACCCATACATTTACGTCACCATTCGTAACAACATTTGTATCGGTAAATGCTTGCCTAAGATATTTATCCAAGTATATATTGAACAACCACAGTGACCTCACACCGTCTTGTCGCACTCCTTGCTCAATATTAAAGTATTCACTCACACCTCCTCTCACCCTAAAACATGCCCGGCTACCGTTGTATATTTCGCTTACTCCGTTTATTTACGCCGTATTCATTTAATATTTACCAAAGCTTTCCCTCGGTCGTTTGCTTTCTCCAGATCTACAAACGCACAGTACAGCTTCCTTTTTACACTTAAACACTTTTCGATCACCTGCTCGAGAGAAACCATCTGACCAACACATCCTCACCCTGCCAGGAAGCCCTCCTGCACATCCCAAATCTTAGTTTGTGTAGTGTCTCGTACTCTATGAATCAGTACTCTTACAAATACTTTACCAGAAACACCAAGCAGACTTATTCCTCTGTGGTGCTTGCACACAATTTTCTTTCCCTTACCCTTGTACAGTGATACAATGATCGCGTTGTTATCATCACTGGGCACTGTTCCATACTGAAGGCATGCATTGAATAATTTACACAATCTTAGTATAAGCTTTGCACCTCCATACTTTAACATTTTACTAGTGATTTCATCTCCGCCTGCCCCATTATCGTTTTTAAACTTTCTATCGTTTTCTTTGCCTCATTTGTCTTAATATATAAGAATAATACAAGGTTCGCTTCAAACGATCTTTATCGTATACTTTAACAGTTAACCTTTTTCAAATAGTTGATAGCCCCATTAATATGGTGCGTTAATAGTTTATAGAAGTACGGATGTAAATAAAAAATACGCTACATAGCGATTGTGTTATAAACTAATGTAGCTCGTGTGTTGTCGTTATAAACTCTGTATATATAGGTAGAAGGTCGTCGTAATCGGGTGGTATCGCTACAAATTCGTGTATAGTTAGAAGGTCGTTGCATGCAATTAAAGAAAAAGTGCGCTAACATTTAAGCTAATTAGACAATCGTTTTATAATAAAACATTACAAATTACATTGTAAAGCCCCTGTTATACTCCACTTATTATGGTTTTAATTATGAGTTCTTGAAAAATCGTATTGAAATGTAAATAAATAAACGCGATATTCATTCCTTTTTATGTTTACTATCACTGTAAAGCTGGTTAATCAAATAGACAATCACACGTTTTTAAAGCAGTTTAATTTAAACTATGTATAAATAAAATGCTCACATAGACATAAGGTCACAATCTATAAATGAAAATTAAAAGAAATATAATAATAATTTAATGACAAAAATTATACAATATCTTTTTTCGATAAAAAACGGAATCCTTATAAATATTAATAAACACAGATTAAATAGTCGCGAAACCGTACATTCACATTGTATGACAACAACAACAGGGTAATTAACTGATTATGCAATACCATTAACTGTTTATTGTCATTATAGAATTTAATAGTGTATTTAAATCAAACGTATACGTTACCTTTACCTTGATTAGTTTCTTTTAATATCAGAAAAATATAAAATACGATCCTACGTTTGCGTCCATTTGCATACACTCCAGGGGATGAATGACTCTTAATATAGTCAAAAAAGCTCTAATTAGAGGGTAGGAAAAGATCCCGAAAAGAAACCAGCATCCTGCCCCAACCCCAAGTCTAAGCTCAAGGCCTACACCTGCCACTTACGTGAACATATGCATAAAAGACTCTAATTAGGGTTGACCCTTAGGGTAGATAATACGGTCTCACACGAGGGTGTGTAAAAATAGGGGTGGAAAAATATATCCTACACGTGAGCTGTCATAAAATAGTGATGAAAACACGCGTCCCATACGTGAGCGAGTAAAAAATAATTAGGGATAAAAAGAAAGGTTGAAAATACGGTCTCACACGTGGGTGTGTAAAAATAGGGGTGAAAAAATACGTCCTACACGAGGGTATATAAAAAATAACTAAGAATGAAAAAATTAGGGTTGAAAAAGGCATCCGAAAAGAAACCATAAATAATAAGGGTGAAAAAAACACGGCCTACACGTAAGCGAGTAAAAATAAGGGTGGAAAATGCGGTCCCCCACGTGGGCGAGTAAAAAGGGAAAGGGGCGGGGCTTGTGACGTAAAAAAGAGGAGTGGGGATGGTGCCCCGGTACTACTCATCATAACTCGATTAAATTTTGTTAAATGTGTTTTTTGGCTGACAAGTTACATTGTTAGCTTTCGCCGTAGACAGTGTTCTGACTTGTCATCTTTAAGGCAGTTTAACAATGTTTAATTTTTAATGGCCTAGTTACTCTTTACTAAGGTTTACTTTTATAGTTGGCTATATACGTTTCTCAAACTGTTATATTAACCGCAGGCCGATGTTTATGTTTTAATTTTTCAACTTTGACAAAATTGTTTACATCATTAACAATTTTTAACAAATATTACTACTGACGAAGATAAGTGTAAGTGTTATCGAAACGTTTAGATTGTATAATTTAAAATACACCATTAACAACCTCAAAAAAGATAAGTGTTTTATTATGAGTGATAATGGTGAAAGTTTACATTTTCATATACCAAATATCTAGTTATTAATATCAAATGACATGACATTTCAGTTTTAAAATCAATTTACACGAGATTAAAATAATTTTCTTAATTTAGCAAAATTTCAACTAATTTGCGAAGGTTCAGAAGTATCCTTTAAATTTCAAGTAAAGAGCCACAATGGTAAAATGTTTGTTGTAAAACACGAGCACAAGCACATCTTTTAAAATACTTAGCCTTTTGGGTTTTTTTAATTGTGTATTTATTTTATACAAATTGAAACGTTTTAATAACACTTATAGTTATCTTCGTCATAATTGTTTAAGATGTTGAAACAAATTTATACAATTTGAAAACGTGAAGACGCAAACGTCAGCCTGAAATTAATACAATACCTTGATAGACGTATAAAACCAACTATGGAATTAAATTTTGGTATAAAATAACTAGATCACTAATAATTTAAATATTGTTAAACTACCTTAAAGATGACAAATTAGAACACTCTCTAACGTAAGAAAGCAAAATTTGGTAAATTATTCAATAATAAAAAAATCGGTTATAAGACTTTCTGATCATATCTTTTCAGATGATGCTATTGAAGCCCTTTCTAAGTGCGAAAACTTTGCGATAACACCTTTTGAAGATATAATTTCCAATATTGAGAAATCTATTAAATCGCTACTTTTCGTCAGCGTTGTTCTTTATTGATCCTAAACCCAATGAAAATATAATAACATTACAATCAGATAAAAGTAATGCAACTGTTACATTAAATCTGAACGACTATAATATTAAAGTAGAACAACTGTTGGAACTAAGAACTTATAAAATTAACATTTTTCCTTAAAGAAATAGAAAAGAAACTAGCTCTGAAGCTCCTTTACTAAAACACTGTGGTCTTCCAAAAATCCATGAACCTAATGTTCCTGTAAAGCCTACTGTTGGTGCAATTGGTTCTCGTCCATACAATTTTGAAAAATATCTTACAACCTCACAACCCATTACTTTAAAATTTGAAAAAATACATAACTTCAAAATTTAAGAGTGATATAATGGTCAGTTTTGAAGTCGTTTCACTTTTTACAAAAGTCCCTCTAAAAGAGACTATTGAATATATTATTACAAGTTTTGTTATGAACGAATAAGTACAAAAGTAAATATGTAATTAAACTTATTATTAATTTTATTAAATACATATATAAAAAGTTTACCTCGATTAGAAATTGAACCTACGACATGTATTTTGCTAGAATACCGCTCTAACCAACTGAGCTATGGCGATATTGCAGACTCACATTCCATTAATATAAGTAACTTGACTGTAATATCATTATATTTGGAATTTACATCAGTTGTACATACGTAAAGACAAAATGTACGTTCATTGGGGCTTGTATCCTGATAGCTCAGTTGGTTAGAGCGGTATCCTGGTAAGTACATTGATTACATTTTTCCAGCACTGTTTAACTACTTATTTTCAGTGGAATCATAAGGTTCTGTTACATCTAATTTTTACATGGAAAATTTGAAAATGCACCTAAAAACCTAACACATTTTTTATTTTGAGACTTGGAGAAGAAGCACTACATGAATTTTTAATTTTTATACATCCTTGCACCCAATTTACCATGGCAAAGGAAACTAATGGAAATTTACAATTTCTTAACACAGTAATATGCTAATTATTCACTATTTCTTAAGGTTTACAGAAAGCCTACACACACTACTAGATATCTTCATAACTTGTCAAACCACCATTCACAACAAAAAATTGCAATTAAATATTTAGTGAATATAAATAATTAACAAAACTGTTAGAAAGTAATGGGTATCCACTTAATGATTTAAATAATATTGCACCTACTTCCATAAAGGAAATCCTGTGCTTAATGTTAGTACTGCTTTTTTTCCTTTTATAACTAATATTAAAGATAGAATTGAAAAAATTCTAATTAATCCTGGAATTTGGACTGTTAAAGAACATTTAAGGTTACCTAAATATGTTTAAAACCCATTATCATCTTTCGAAGTGTATAAGTTATCTTGTTCATGTGGAAAAGTACACATGGGGACCACAAAACGCAGCTTTGATACAAGACGTAAAGAAAATATGAGATTTTGTGAATTAGGTCAACCAAATAAATCTGTGGTAGCTTAAATAATTTAAATCATGACATTCAATTTGGTAATATGGAAATATTATCAAGGCAAACTCATTACTATGTTCGTTTACAACGTGAAGCTATTGAGATATATAAGCATCCTAATAACTTCCATAGGCAAGAAGAAAATCTTCGATTAAATTTAATAATTAAGGAAATTCACAATGGCACGTTTTAATTTTAGAGTTTGTTCCTAGATTTTCAAGTAAATGCTTTATTAATCATTTTTAAATTACCACAGCTCTATAATTTAACACGTGTGGTTGAAATTAAAATTAAAATAAAAATTGAAAATTATATAAAACGTACATTTTGTTTTCACTGTAAAATAACACTTACATTTATTAACAAAGACACTTCTTTGTTCGATTTGACTGGATTTTTAATTGATGTTAAGCTTCTATTTCTATACACCATTAAAGAAAACCAAAAAGCAAAGTATCTGAAATCTTTGTCATTAATGGTAAAAGTTGACATTTTCATAAGTAAGTTTTTATCTACAATCTGTTTAATCTTGGAAAAAAATATATGAAATAACAGTAAATCTACGCAATGTGTGTTGCATTCCAGATTTGAATAAAAATGAGACGAACCTTTTTGTCACAAACCTTGTTAGTATTTCACAATCTAGAAATAAATACGTTAGAAAAACATCCCATTCCTTTGTGCAAATGTAATTTTCCGAAATTTCTTATTTTACAATATTTTCTCCAAAAACGTAACCGAGTTATTGTGACAAAAAAGTAACAAGAGCATCTCTCTAAAGTAGAATTTGATGATTTCTGTAGACAATTCCAATAATAGCATTGTATTCTAAGAGCTTTTATGTTTTGTAAATTGATTGGTAAGATACACCAGCAATTTAATATTATCGCCATATTCTTTTTTTACAGACTGTGCCTTTCTAAAAATTTTATACTGCATAGGCAACAGGTTATAAAAAATTACTTTAAAATTATATAATATTGATTTACAGTTCCCCTCGATTTAAAGATTTTATCTCTACGTATTGTAAAATCCGATTTGTAGCTAAGATTGCGACAGGCAAACTTGTTCAGGTATCAAGGGTAGTAGAAAGAAAATAAGAAATTCATGGTAATGTGACACTCGTGCGCTTCTCGAATGTGATATGATAGTGTGATAGGGGAGATTTGAAATGAATAGGACATCCTGTTTTAACCCCTTACAAATTCAAATATCTCCCAGAAAGATTTTCTTGTACATATTTCATACACTTTTTCTTTAATTTTGAAAGTGCTTTTCGCATAATTAGTGAAAATAAGAAAATTAAGAAATGGAAAAATATGTTGTATCTCAAAAAATAATAACTTTTTGACTTAATTTTTAATTTTCCGGCGGTCGAATTCAAATACTGTTGTGAGATGTAGCTGGGTTTAACGTCAGTAGCTAAATAATTGACAATTTCAACTCGCGAAGCGGAAATTATTTTCATTTTCAAGCTACACATTACATTGTTAACACAATGGACGCATTCTTTTAAAGAAACTTTCTAAACTTTTGATGGAACTACATTTACAAATAAAACGCGACGGTGTTAATTGAAATGACTTGACTGCAATGTTCTATTTGGATCTAGCATTACGTACATTGAGTTTCATTAGGGCATATTTTCTAGGATACATTGGGTATTTAAATTGAAATTCCTTAGTTTGGAAACAGTAATATCATTGCTCCTAAGGTTGATATCAAACTTAGCTAATTCAATTTTTAGTCTCTTGATTAATTGCGTTGATTATTAGTATTACATCAAATCCAAATTTGGTAAATACAAAATAAAATTACGTCTTTGAGTATTGTTACATGTGTTTGCTTCGCTTCAAATTTAATTAAACTCTGTATTTTTTTTTGCATTTTCGACAATACATTACTAAACGTAATTACTATCCATTCTCATATTCCTATGTTTAAAAAAACTATTTCTAGAAAAATCTACACGGGGGAAATTTGCACTCAATGCTTTACTTCATTAGTTGCACGAGAAACAAGCGCCTATTAACATATTAAAAGAAAGACAGGAAAAATGGTTTTATTCCGTCTATCATTAGTCTACTACTGCCAAAATTACAGTTTTTACCTTCCAACCCACATGTACACATGTAAGTATAGAAAGTTGTGCAATCAAATTTTTTTTCACTATCACTAAATCGACTAATTATCTTATTTCCTTTATTGAAATTTTTATCGATTCAAAGCGCTCTATATAACAATTTTTGGTTGAAAAGGAATTGATAACGCTTTTCTTTTCCTTTTGCCGATCGCCATCTTAGCAACGCTAGAAAATTTCAACATTTCTTCTCGAAAATTTCTCATAACGATTATTCGGGTATAATCTAGGAGAAATAACTACTACAAAGCATGTTTGGCTCTCTCTGTACCAGCTTTGTTCAAATTTAACTACGACTTTAAAGAAATATTCTAGTTGCTAAAATTTGGGTAAGATGACCTAGATATTTCTTTCTTGTGGATAAAACATAACTTTCATTGTTAGCGTTTGAAGGCGTATCACCTCTAAACAAACTACTAATTCTTTCGATCGACTGCGGAAAACAGTTCATATTAGTGTAACGTGCCCGTCTACGACAAAAGGCGTAATTAATGTAACCTTCGTTTTATGTAATACTTACCTACCTTATCCTTTTAGCACGTAATGGTTATCATTTAATGGATTAATATTTACTGGTTAGCTCTTAATGCCGATAATTTAATGGTTAGTACTGAAAGAAGTTAAAGTACTTTCTTTCTATACTCCTTCTTCGCGGGCGTTCCACTGATTCTTCATGCTGCTGTGGATTCGTCGACACCAACTTTAGTACTGTAACTGCATTAGGGCAACCATTTACACCCTATAAACAATGCTCTATCGCATGTACTTAAATACATACCTTATCGCCTCTTTATGCGAATTACTCGACAGTGATTTCATTAAACCACTACTCGCCATAACATAATTTTTATATAATCACCTAGTATAATTTTAATAATGTCATATTTACTTTATATGAAGTTCCACACTGTACAGGTCAATGTAATTGATCAAGATTATTTTTGTTGGTATTTAATAACATTTCAAAGAATGCTATATTTGTTTCTGAAGTTATATTTAAGGGTTCAACTGATAATAGTCACTGCTAATTTTAATATTTGATAACTTTAGAACCCCAGCCTTACTAATTGTAAATAAATTTCGTTTCTTTCAAGTAGCATGCTGCGTACAAACCATTCTGGATTGTTGAGTTACGCGATAGAACTAACGACATAACAGCTTCTGTATTATAAATACTCTTTCCTTATCCTTTAATTTACACGTGGTTTTAACTATCACCTAGTTCAAAGGTTATTTGCATGTAATTTTTTTTGTCGCAGTTGTTTGCGTCATAACTGTGTATTTATGTAATAAATACGGAGTAATTCCTGACATATTGGAACGAATTAAGTACAGTTCCTTTTGCGATTGATTGTTTTTTTAATCTTACTAATCAAATTTAACCTTTTGAGGGAACGTTCAGTTGCCAGTGTTAGTTCTTCTTTTCTGTTATTTTGCGTTATTTATTAGATACCTAATTTGGGTAAACTGAACTGTTCTTCCGAAGGACAATTTGTAAATGAATTTAGTATATTTTAAAGGTATTGCGGTTTCTCTGAATGTTGTGTAACTGCAGCAGGTTAATTTTGTTAAAGGTTGAGTATTGTCAAACGCTGTGTGAGCGTTATTTATGTATGTTTTTCTTTCAGTTCAACACAAATGAAAGGTCTTTCAATGTAGAAAGGAAAACACTTAACTTGTATGTTTGGGTTAAAAATTAATTACTGCTCGGGGTCAAAGCTAACGAACCTGCTCAACTTGCGAACGTTATCAATTATTATTTTTTGTTTGGATAATAACCGTAGTGACCAACCCTTGGTTTATTTAAAATCAGATTTTCATTCCTAGGTTTGACCGAAGATTTCGTTTGAATATTGTAGCCTAAAGATACCTTTTATTTTTTTTTAATATACCTTTTTGGGCGACTAGACAGATCCACACTCATAATTATTGTTTTGCTTCGATCATTATATTTTGTTGTGTACACTACAGCAGTCTCTTATTTCTCTTCCTTTGGTGTGCTCCTTTCCTGTTTTCCCTACTCGCCTCCTTCCCCATCACTATCCAGGAGTCGGAGTAGTGGTGCCAGTTTCTAATAAAGGGGAGCGGCTTCTGGCGCCTGGCTTTAACATCTATCTTCTCTCCACGCCGCCCAAACCGTTGAGCTAGACGGTTGGCTACATTATCTACAGGTGAGTAGAGAACCATTTCCTTTTCCTCCGCTTTCCACTTAAACACGTGATATGTATAATCCATAATTTTACAGAAGCGGGCGTTTTTATAATTCTTTTCAGGTAGCATCTAGGTGTCAATTAACCTCTATCTGGCATGAACGTCTGTTTGACATAGATAATTAATTTTGTTTTTACAATGTTGTCTATTTTCGCAATGAAATTATTAAAAAGAGGCTGCATAATTATCATAAAAAATGTTATTAAAATTATTTCGTTCCTTTTAATTTCCATTTTGTAGCTTGGAAGGTTGTGTGTTGATTAACACCATTATACTTAATCTTATTCCTGAATTTGGAACTATTTATTTCTTACTGAGTTTTAACTATACTTGGACAGCAAACATTATATACAATAAATAAACCTTATAATAAAGATTAAAAAATAAGCCACACTACCGTAAGCAGTTGAAAATAAGTTGCCGAATGGGTTAAAATATATTACGTAAATATAGTATACCTATATTTAGCTTCAATATAAGTAGATGAAATAACGTCTATACTGTTACATAATTTTTCAGGAATGATAAATCAATAAAAATTTTAAAATTCAATTTGGAAATTGTAAAGGGCTATGAACCACGACTGCTAAAACGTTGATATAATATTAGTTGAAATGTTTAAACGGAAGGATATATCCATCAAAATAGTGCTAAAATTGATTAAAATTATGAAGGATTTAAATAGGATAACTTGCATTTGATAGCATACATATTGCTTAGTAAAAATTACACATTAGTTTTGCATTTTGCCTTTTGCCTTTGGTGAAACTTTAATTTAAAACAATTTTTAAATTAAAGTTTCACCAAGAATCAATATTCTATAACAGATTTTGATCGATTAAAAAGGATAGTTCAGATATATTCAGGGATATAAATCTACTATAAATTATCATTTCAAACTTTCATGGTAGATTTATATTTATCGATTTTAGATTTATAATCATCTACGGTGTAGAGTAAAACTTTCCAAGTTAATTAAGGTAAATATAAAAATTAGTTAAATATGAATGAAAATGATTAAACTGTATTATTGGTATCTTATAGGGCGGCTTTGGAACTTTATTTAAGTAAATATGTGTTTATGTGTACTGAACTGTTTTAAACGCCATTCTGGCTTAGATTATGGTTTTTTACAATGTTGCCAGTTTTTATTATGAACGCATAAAGAAGCGGTTGCACAGTTTTAGGAAACGTTGAAGCTACATTAATTAATGAAACAACTGGTAGCTTACATCAGTGTTGGAATTGCAGTGATACCCCTAACCAGGGAACGAAGGAGAGTGTACCTGTCTCAAGAACAACACCTCATGCAATAGGTTTTCTGAATTGGAGAATAAAAAAACGTGGTTAGTTCAAACATTTTAGTCCTTAATTTATGAAATTCTACTACTGCGTTTATGAGTCTGCAAATGACATCTTCAGTTACTTTAGTTTGAAACTTGACTTCCTTCTGTCTCAACTTCCATCTATCAATATTTCTATTGCTATTTCATGTGATCTCACACAAATGAGTTCTGAACCCACAAGGATCCCTGATAACCCTAACCATACTCCACAGATTCTAGACCTCTTTCTTACATCAAACCTACTTATTTATAAAACTTTAGTTCTTTCCCCATTAGGTCTATCTCATAGCAACTACTGTCCCAAATTCTTCTGTTGTTCACAACATTGATAAAACCTTGTGGTTTTAAATTACCTAAATGAAGCTTTGCAGCCTTTCCATGGCGTCGTTATTGTTTTAAGTCGTCCTTATCGATTGGCATTGCTCGTTCTGTATCTGAAGTCATCCTCATGAGCATGAACTTTTACATTTCCAACAAAAAAAAAATCATGTAAGTATTGATCGTTCCCTATTTCGCTCATTATGCTAATCCAACATCTTTGAAAAATGAATCTTATATCAGATGGAAATCTAATAAAACCGTCAAGTCATGCAGAGCACGGTGGAGCTATAAATACCTGAAAAAGGGTTATAACAAAATTTAAAAAGTTGCCTAAACAACGAAAACTCATTAAACTAGTTACAACTTCTTTGAGCAACCGTAAATTCTTTTATTATGTACCTAAATCCATCAGTAAAGCTTTGATACATCTTTATTCCATCCCATGACACCCTTTGACGAATTTGTCGCATCGGAAACTGTTGACTACGTCAATCTTTTTGTGGAATTATGTGCATCAACCTCATGTCTTAATGACAGTACCCAGTTATTGTCTTAAATAAATCTTCCCTCGAGCTGAAACCATTCTTACCCAGGCTCTATTCAGGTAATCTTCTGGGGACTTTCCTTCACCATGGAAGTTAGGAAATGTTCAACCAATTCCTAAAAAAGGCGAGAAGACCGAACCCCTAATTACCTAAAAATTGCGGTCACTATCTAATCATTCTATTTAAATTATGGAAAAAACCATCAAAGAACAACTACTCTCTTTTATTGAATCTTAGAAACTCGCGAGTGACCACCAGTATGGTTTTAGGCGCAGTCGTTCAACAGGTGACCTTTTTTCATATATGACTCAGGTTTGGAACAACACATTGGAACAATCCGGTAAAATATTTATCATCAACTGGGTTCCTCATTTCCTTTTTTAAAGATCCATACATGTCGTAGTTGGTTGCAACTTCAAAAAAAATGGCACAGACGAGGACGCGTCACAGGGATCAGTTAGAAGATATATATATATATATATATATATATATATATATATATATATATATATATATATATATATATATATATATATATATATATATATTGCCACACATAAATGATCTTGCTTCTGCAACTACTAACTCGATCCATTGCTTCGGTGACGACAGAATCCTTCAATGTAGTTCATATTAGTATACTCATAATTGTAATTCACTTTCTATCTCAAATCAAAAATTAAAGCTTAAATTACCATTTCAATCTGCAATCCAGTTAAACTTAATGTAAACAAAATTCAATGTTGCCTTGCCTTCACTAAAAAAGATCGATAATTTCCCTTTGTAGTTACGGACGGTTCAGAGCCATTGCCATGTCGGGAATGACCGCCTCTTCAAATCTACCAACAGTTCACGGTATTGTTTCAGTTATGAAGCAGCTGCTCGAAAATAGGCTTTTTGCACAGATCTAAGAAGAATATTACCCACAACTCTCTTTGTCATATAAGGCCTAAATTCGACCTCGTCTAGAACATAATACTCACGTCTGAGTTGGTGCTCCCCAGTACGCTGTCAATATCGTCGATCACGTTTAAATAGGAGCAACCGTCCTTAACTTCTGATACACAGTCACTTGGGCACCGAAGGACCATTTCAATTCATCCTTAGTACTAAGTGGCATCCCTACATTATCAATATGCAGCGCAGATCTCCACTTGTAGTATCACGGCTCCCAACCTCTGAAATTATTCTCGTAGTTCCCGTTTTTGTTTCACTTATGATATAAAAAAACGAGATAGCCGTGTATAGTCAATTTAATATCTCATATCTATCCTCCTGAATACTTTAGCACGTTAGGCTAAACAGCCTGTTCATGACCACAAATATTAAAAAAAAAAAGTTTAAAGATGCATTATAGGGCCGTGTTATTCCAAAAATACGACCAACCAGTTATGAACAATATTACCGAGCGCACGTAAACCGATAATTACTTTTCACCGTTTGTTAGATGTTTCTGGTTAGCTATTAGAAAGCCTTAAATTCAGTGTTAAATTTTTTTAGTTGACAGTAAAATTTTAAAGCATTAAGTTAAAGTTTGAAAGCCGTTAGCTAAATGTTTGCTGAAACAAAGTTAAATCTGTATCAAATTGTATCTAGACGGTTTTTAATTAATATAGTTACAGTTGTTATTTTATATATTTAGGCGCTTATGGTTTTAAGTTACAAATAAAAAATTAACATGAACTGGATTCTCAGCGTAAATAGAGACTGAGTTGTACCCTAGGATAGTCTTTCTAAGCTCGCGGAAGCGGTTTTATAGATTGGATTAAGGACCTACAGTTTAACATTTTGAGGAACTTCTTGTTAGCATTTGTTATGCGCCAAAGATACAGATGCCCAATTTAGGAAGCGTGATACAATTCATATTAAGGTAGCTCGGTGTCTATGGAAAACACTTGGCTGCGTAGACGTGTGGTTGGATTATAAAACATTGAGGGCACAACATGGTTCACTCTTCTCCCTCAAACCAAGAAAAGGACCAAGGCACTGTTATGGCGTTGGTCATAGTTAGAGCAAGCAAATAACACTGACCTGAAATAGTACAGGTTAATGAAATATACGAGACAGTAACACACATAAAACAAGAAATAATGGTCGTTCAGTACAAGTCTTTATTTTTTGTAGGCACACGGAGCTGAACACGAAGCTTTACAAATAAAATAAATTAAACCACAAAATCCTATCGTTCCTTAATAAATCCCCACAACATAAATCGCCAAATAAAAGCCAAACAAGAATTATTTCCTACACTATCAAGCTGCAAAACCGAAGAAATGTATTTTCACAATCGTACACACTTATCTATTCTGTGCTTTAGTAAATTATTAAAAAAAGTTATAATCAAAACGAATCAAATCAAATACCGCTATCGCATAAGCGACAGACAGTATAAACCACTTAAAACCAAAGCGCACGCGGTGGCAGGAAGAGGACCCATTAAAGGTGTGTAGACGTGAACAAACATGCGTTTATTATGGTTAAAAAAATCAATGAAAACTAGAATTAATTTTGTGTTAGCCCTGTCGAAGCCAGATGTCCTACATAATATTTATTATATTTGTAAAATAAAAAACGCTCTGTATCAATATACAACAGGAAAAAGCTGTGTAACTTATTCAAAGTGACATGAAATTGAGGAAAGATGTTCTAACGTATAATAGCTTTTTTATGACAGAAATTACACTATATATTTAATAGTGAATGCTCCAACAAAGCTAAAATTTAGCATTCCTCGAACAAACACCACCGGTGTAATGTATAAAAAAATAAAACTACATCTCCGACTAATCAGCTGATAGTATACAGAGGGAAATAATTGACTCAGCAGAGATTAAGAAATCATCAGCTTCTGATTAAGCGATGCACAGCATGAACTTTTCACATGTGCAAAAGGAAATAAATATAATTTAGGGACATGAGTAAGCTAGCTTATAATAACATCTTAGTGTGAATGATCTAGCATATATATATTAACCTACAGAAACTGTAGTTCTGACGCAAAAACGGTAACTTCACACATTAAACTCAACTTTTCCAAATTGATGCAGTCAATACCGTTCTACCAATGCAAATAAGACAATGTAAAATCAATAGTGCTCAAATAAATGTTATTGAATTTATATCGGTAGAGTCAACCATATTGGAAAGTCGTGTTGTTCTTAATATCGTATACCTACTGTAGTACTAACATCATACTGTGCGATATTAGGCACATTGTTTAATTTAATTTATTTTAAATACTTGATGGCCTTTTGGGTGGCCTACAACATCTAATTTATTGTTGCAAAGGCAACCCAAAGAGAGGAAATAATGAACCGAAGGAAATATGAGAAAAGCTCTAACTGTTAAGGAGATGGATCTGGGTGCGTGCGTAGTTTTTACGTTCCAAAATCAATGATAAAAAACAAAGTTAATTCTGCCTAACCCGACATTAACAAATTAGTTACAATTATACTTGGAAGGAAATCTGTTCTTGACGGTGATTTAGAGCAATCACTTGTACAATGATACGAATATGTAGGATAGACTTTATGGAATAACTGCAAAGGATTGTAAACGTATGGCATTCTAATTTGCCGAAATGTTCTATACGACACCCATTCTCAAATCCAGTTCAGTGGCAGGCTAGAAATGGCTCCACTCATTCATGAGGAACCATCCAGTGTTTAGCTTAGGAAAACCACAGCCGACACCAACAAAGCCAATAAGAGAATTTTCGAAAACAAACATTTTTTGATATATTTGAACCTCTTATAGAAAAAATAAACCATAATACTAAGAAACTGTACAATTGTGACGAGACTGACACTACTATTGTGCAACGTACAACAAAAGTCATAACGTTTGTTACTGGCGAAAATAGCAGTAGAATCGGAAGTAACAGATAAGAAAGGGGCCGGTAGCTCAATGAAGTAAAGGACGTGGGCGTGTGATTAATTTTGCGATTAGTATAACTCGTAATATGTAAGACACAATAGGGGAAATCCATAAATTAAATACACTAGAATAGCTTAATAGAGCGCTAGTTTGTTTATAATTCACAATATCGGGGTGCAAATACTTATGCATGCGAATATCCCTCAGCTAAGTTCAAAACAAACAAAAAACTTGCTTACTTTACGTCACATAGAACCATGTGAATCGGTGACTTAAAAACCTTAATCCGGCGCTTTCTGTAAAGCTTCAAAATACTTGCACGTTACCAAAATAAAGGATGTGCTAATAAAACAACTGATCGGTCATCAAATCAACCTTAATGTACTCTACTTTTACTTTACGTTAAATCTTAATGAAACTTTATATATTAAAATAAAATTAGAAAAAAAAAGCAAACAATATTCTAGAGAAACCTTTCGTAAACTACTGCTCATGAAATGAAACAATCAGAGTATCGGTACAGTTATCGTCAAATTGCAAACAAATAAATCTACTTCCAGAAGGGAGTAAACCATAACCTTTCTTAAGTAAAATTCATTTGATTAAATCGGGATGTCCCTTGCTAGGTTCAAATTGCCAAAATGATGTATCTTAATTATCTTGCTTGCAATTAACACCTTAAAGGGATAATAATGTGGTAGAAAATATTAATTTGACAAATTTTCGAAATATGAAGTAACACACAATACGTGATATTACAATACACGGGTGGATACACCTTTATAAAATTATCTTAATCGTCTGAAAGGATTTTATACATCAGAAAGCGTATTTATCCGCCTAAATGTATGCAAATAAAACAAGTTTATTAAAATTACGAAAAAATATAAACGTAGGAGTGCAATTAGCCTAATTCGCACCAAACGGTCACTCTAAATGCTCCTTTTCATAGTAGCATAAGCGATACTCGTAAAATTAACCCCTATGGTAACTGACCAATAGATACTAGTACCCCTTCAATCTCCTTAACACGGATTCCAGTACGGCAACTTCACAGGGGTCAAATTTGAACTGTTCGACTAATTTTAAATTATATTTTCACGAATTTAGTGGCGAAAGTCAAAACCAGGTGATTAACAACAGTTTCACAAACGTTTTTATCCTTACACAAAATTTATTATCTCCATATTTATACTTATAGCAACCTCCTATATGCCTGAACAGCTGCGGACGAGAACGTACTTTAACGATGCAAAATGCAATTTACTAACCTCTACGATTTTAGAATCCGCTAAAGTGCGATTTTTTCCAAATATCATAGAATAGCACTAAAATAAACACTAATCCTCTTCAATGTACACGAAAACGTCACTTCTGACTAACGAAAACAAGGTGAACGGGAAAACTCCTTCACAATAGCTTAACGTGACCCCGGTGGTACACAGGTAAATTCAGTAAGCCTCAAGTTCACATCACATTTGCAGTGGTGGACTGTGATAAAATTTCTTACCATCAAAAACACCGAGAAGGTTCAGTCTGTCCATGGCCGATATATAAGCCCTTTGGACTAACTGAATGACAAAACGGTTGAAGTGAGAAGAAGGCGACTACGTTTCCGACAACAGTTCTGATAAATTCTCCACATAAACTCAAACTTGATGAAAATCCCACTAAGAAGGAAAAGAATAAGTTTTCAAAGTATGTGTTTGCCAAAACATCAACACAAATAATAAACCTGCAGCAAAAGGAGAAAAGAAACAAAAAATCATGCCTAAGAAGGAAAATATTGTAATAAAGAGAAGTAAGCTCAAACGTGAGTCATTATCAGAATCGGACGATGATCTTGATCAACCATTGACGAAAACAGAGGAAACGATTACAAGTGTCCTTTCTGCCACCATGACAATTTATAACCTTTCATCATTGTAAAATATCACAATACCACAAAACAGAATGTGTTATTAAAGATAATAATAGTGACATATACCTATGCAGGTAGGGTATAAATACAATGCAATACATGCAATGTCGGAAACATATCCGTTTGTTACTTTGTTGAAGAAGCCTATCCACTCTGTCGCTTCGGTATTCCAATAGTTGTTTACGTGTTGAGCGTTTTTGCTTTTATCGAAAAACGTAGTTGTTAGTAGTTCTAGAAGCTTTCTTTTGAATCGTTTATTTAAGCAGGACGTTTAGTTGTTGAATTTAAATAGAATCAAATTTTTGTTTTTTGGGTTTTGAGATTGGGGTTTGAAAGGGGTTTTGTCTTTCAAAAAGCTAAACCAATCGAATCTGCTGATCTGAATTTTGCATTCAAGGTCAAATCAGTTGGTCCGTCGTGCACGTGCGGGTTCCCTCGTTAATCCTATAGGTCCGCTCCTGATCCCCACGAGGAAGATATATGGCCGCTCCTGATACACGCGAAGTGTGTGAGAGAGAAAGAGAATGTTCACTGCTCTATGCTAATAAGTAGTGTGGTTGAGTCAAGGTCGAAATCTAAAGCTTGTGTGTGTATCATATTACAATTCTTAGAAATCCTTTTAGGGTTAATGGTTTTAGGATGCCGGTTTATTATAAAAGGCTTCCTTAGGTGTGTGTGTGCGATTAGTACCTGTGATGCGAACACAAAAAGTAGTAGTAGTAAGTGAAGATAAGAGAAAGAAGCGGCTACAAGGATTTTTTAAAAAAATAAAAAAATTAGAACTCAATTTAGATTGTTTTGAGATGAGAAGAAAAATGATTGGGCTTTAGCTTAGCAAGTGAACCTTAAATGAGACCACGGACTCATTTATTTTGCCGATTTTAAGCAGAGTTTTATTTTATAGTGGTACTTATCCGCTAACTTAAGTAATGAGTGTTGATGGAAAAATATTATCGCAGCAAGAAATCGAAATAAACCATTGCTTTATAGTGATATGTAATAATAATGTTTTACAGTGGTATGTAATAATAATAATGTTTGTAATATTAGAAAATCTAGAAAGTATTATATTCCTTTGAAAAGAAAAATGATTGGGCTTTAGCAAGTGAATTTTAAATGAGGTCGCGGACCCATTTATTTTGTCGATTTTAAGCAGAGTTTTATTTTATAGTAATAGTCATCCCTTAATTTAAGAATGGGTGTTAATTGAAAAATATTAGCACAACAAAGAAGGGAAATTAATCATTGTTTTATGGTGGTATGTAATAATAATGTTTAATAAACAGTTATATGTAATAAGAATGTTATGTAGAGTTTTATAATGATATTGAATGAATGAAACGCAGAATGAATTACGCAAGTGAAAGACTGTTAATCTGCTGAAGCTAAAAATACTTTATGTGTAAGTTTGAGAAATGAAGAAGCGATGTACGTTATTCTGAAGTGAAAGAGATAAAACACGAAAGAATGTGGGACGTGCCGCATCGCGGGGTATTAGGGGAGTTTGAGGGAGCACGGAGTAAACAGTCTTTTCACTCTCCTAAAATTTTTTTTTGAAAGCACGAATGCAATTTATATGAAATCTGTTTAATTGAGATTGGGATTGATTTGATCGAAATTTATTTGATTGAGATTGATTTGATTAAGATTGAGTTGATTGAGATTGATTTAATTGAGATTGATTTGATTGAGATTGATTTGGTTAATTTGTGATTTGCTAATAATCTACTGTTTTCCCACGCCGGTGCCCTCACGTTTAGGGAGAGTACCAACTCACAGTGTCGGTTAGCCTTATCTACAAAGTAAAAAGTCGTTCATGGCAGTTAGGTATGTATAATGGAAGAATCGTTACCTGAAGGTTATGAAGAATTGTTAGCACAAATTAAAAATTTGGTTATGTTTTTGATTGAGATTGATATGCTTGAGATAACTTTTAGTTATGACTATAACTTACTTACCAATTAAAAACAAAAAAATGGTCGCCATTAACCGACTTGATGAATTTAATTTGATTGATTGATTTTATTGATTGCTTTGGTCCACTACTTGTTATTATTACTCATTACTAATTGATTATTGTGGTTACATAACTGGAGTTTGATTAATTTCTGTCTTATGGCAAGTGGAGCTAAAGGCCTTGAAACAAGTTGTAGAGCCCTTTACCTGTCTTATGAGATAGTATGAGGGCCCCTAATTAGAATACAGTTTCAAATTTCTCACCAATTACAAAAATGGTCGACAAAACCAATACTATTTCAAATTTCAAGTTTTCTCGCCAAGCGGACTCTAACAGAAGGGCGAAGACACGTGAACATGTTCCGGCGTTCTATACGTGTCTTATGAGATAGTATGAGGGCACTTATTAGAATACCATTTTCAAATTTCCCGTCAAAACAAAAATGACCGACAAAATGGTCGACAAAACAAAATCGCCGCAGAATCGTGCATTTGCCTACCCTCTAGGGGGTGTACTACCAAAAAGGCTCTTATTACTGCCAAAAGTGCCCTAAATACGCCACCGAATCTTGAAACTGGCATCAAGGGGTTGAAAATGGCATCTGGAAAGAAGCCGACCCCACTCCTTAAACCCACCCCTGCCCCCACTGCCTTCCCCGCCACTTTTTATTTAATTATGACGTATTGTACTAAATCTGCACCCATTCTACTGCTTCTAGAGAAGATGAAAACAATGTTATCGCAATAAATGACTATGCTCTCGTGAAAGTTGCGACTAAAAAATAGGTCGTGAATTATGTGGCCAAAATTCTTACAGTACCTGATTCTGAACTTCTGGTTTCACACTTAAGACGTAAGGGTAACAAGTTCGGTTATTCTGACTACCCCGAGATATCCCATGTACCACGTGACGATATTGTAATGAAACTATCTGCCCCAAGCATGTCGAGGAACAGCACGTGCAATTGGACAACTCGTGTTTAGTGTAGATTTTGATACCTTTTATGTTCTTTAAGTAATGCATTATCATTTAAATGTAGTACACGTAATGTTTAGTTTTTGTACGAATTTATTGTTATGTTCTGTTAACTAACTGAATAAATATAATTAAAGCTGTCATTACACGGGTAAAAATAAAATTTAACAACAAAGAAATTTTTAAATTTTTTGCAGTGTCTGATTTTTACCTTAGTCTGCCTCATTTAACCTCAGACATAAAATGAGAGCAGTTTCGTACTCGTACGTTAATTGTCTCATCAAAGCCTTTTTTTTAAATTAGTCTTTAGTACTCTTCCAAACAAAAGATTGTTTTATTGTCTCATTATTACCCCACTTGACGCTAGTTAAGCTAAAAAAAAGAATTCCATTTTAAAAAATGGTGCGATATTAGGAACATTACCCCTAATTAACTGTTATTTAGCTTGCTTTAGGCACCTTTAGCGTTTAATGCAATGATCTGAGCCATACAACAAACATATTTGATAATTATATATTATAAGATATAATAAAAAGTTGACCTCAACATTTGTAAGGTAATGAATCTAATTCTAAATCGTATCTTTGTTTATGTAGTAGTAAAATTTAAATTTTCATAATCTTTAATATGTAAAGCTTATGTTACTTTTCAACATCGAGTTGTCAAGGAACGAAGATTCTTTAAAACTAGATTTGCAAAGAATGTCTTATGAAGCATATGATATGTGGCTATGAACTAAAATATTACGTTAAAAACTATTCACTCTGCATATTTCGAATCGTTTTGAAGATATACGATGTGCTTAAATAAGGAAAATGCTATTTATTTATTTAATACAACAAATATTAGTACTTCTATGGTTCCGTATGGTTATGCTTACATTCTAACTGGGTTTAATTAGACAAGGTAAGTTATTATGTAGCTAGACAAAGGATAAATGGCGAGTATTACTAGATTTAGAAAATTCTATGAAAACAGAATTCAAGGGAGTAAACACATTAGGTGCCTAAAACCCTATTTTTAATTATACGCTTTTAACCTTATTAAGAAAATGTGTAGTGTAAGGTGTAATCAAATAAGAACTTCAGGTGACAGGTCCTTCAGAGCAAACAATTTTTGTGTTAAGTGAATTTAGGTAATAAGACTACTCACCACCAATTTCTGGAATAACTTTGTACTAAACAAACCCTTGAAAAGTTAAATTAACGTCAATAAATTAAAAATGAGCAGTATTTGCCAAGATATGAAAACAAACTCAAGAGCAAGCAAATACTAACATTTAATTAAGAGACAGGCGAATGCTAATTTGAAGTACCATCATGCAACTTCGTCTCCAGATGAGATGAAGACTTAATGAAATAGTAATTTTCAACCAGATGTTTGCCCTCTTTTAAGTTATTGAAAGCATCATCCAAGATCGTTAAGTTGTCTTTTCAAGTAGATCCTCAATATCGTTTAGACGTGCGGGTTTCGTACTAAAATATTCATCAAAAACGTCACACATTTTAATGATATCGCAATTAAAATAAAGTTAAAATCTGCGTTACGTTACAAAAGAGTTAAAATTTAGTTTAGTATGTAAGTTACATTTATTTTGGGATAATCCTTTTAGGATCTCTAAGCAACCTCACGTTAATAACACCTTGCCACATTGTAATATGCGGCTAGGTAAACATTACACAGCTCTGCTCATGAGGTTATATTTCAGAGACGGTCTGATATAAATCTACAAGTTAATAGCGTTAAAATTGTGTAATATACAGTTTAAAGGGGAAATTTTGTATTTTACAGTTTCTACTGATTAATAAATATTAAATTTTCTCTCTTTGAGATTTTTAATTAAATTAACATTAAGTTGCTGTTCATCTTATACTAGCGACATATTAATAGAAATAAATGTTACCAAATTATAATCCACACAATACAACCAAAGCAATTCAAAATTCATGGATATTTATACTATAAAATTATCACATTTGAATTGGTAAAATGTTTCTTGTAGTGAGTTTGTGATTTATTTTATACACAACTTGCTTTGAAAGCAACTAATTTAAGTAAAAATTACAAAAATTGTAATTACAATTAATTAGGTCAAGGTAAGTAGTGACTAAAGGTAACGTACGAATACGAAGAGATCCTCACGGAAAAACTTGCTAATGTAAGGAACTTGGCAAAGAGTACACAAATCATCTACAAAAGGATAAAAACTGATGGTTGTCGTGATATAGTGTAAGAGCATTTTGGGCCATTACATTCTGTATTACGCCGTGTGTGTGTAGATTATATATATATATATATATATATATATATATATATATATATATATATATACTAAAAACAACTATTTATTCTTAGGTTGAATGCTTCCAATTCCCTATTTCACAAATTTTTACGCATCTCTAATTGCATTTAAATTAATACATGTAACTTTCGTACACATCTCTTATTTAGCTAAAATCAGCCAAATTTAATACCTTCAACGACATCTCTAAGATTTCGGATCATTTAATATAAAGCAGTTGAAAAGAAACCTGGGATCTCTTAGGGTCAAATAATACATATACATATAATAAATATATATTTTCTACACATTTTAACTTTTGGCAACAATGACTAAATACAAATTTCCTCAAGTTTGTAAAATTTATTTTTAAGGTGTTGGCCAATTTCTCTTTCTTCCTTTTAAGAACGCAATTGATGGTGGATGTTGAGTTTCTAGAGAATTTTTCGTTTCTGGTTCTGGATGGTGAAGCATCATTTTTCTGGAAAATTCTCACTTAAAGTAATATTACTAACGCTTTTAAAAGGCGGATGGATATAATTGAAATTATTCATTCGTCCAGATCTTCGGTAAGTGACACATGTTTCGATAACCCTATGGTAATTAAAATTGTTTTCAGGTTTTCGAATATAAAAGCACAATACTAATTCTGTACACATAAAGACACTTCAATCGAAATTACGTTGAATGTTCGCTACCGGCTCGTTTGTCACCTGTAATAGGTATAAACGGTCATAATTAATTAAACATCGTACTTATATTTACCTTCCTTTAGCATCTCTTTACTACCCACGTAAGAGCATTTCTGTAATATCTATGTAAGAGCATCTCTGTACTACCTACGTAAGAGCATCTCCGTACTACCTACATTTCTAACGTCATTCCTTCATAAATTTTCTGCTCACATTTTACTGTTACGTTACATCCAAAGTACCTGATTATCGCTGAAAGGCATAAGAGCCTTGCATATACGTCAAGGCTGCTAGATCATTAGAATAGTACCGGAAATTTGCAAGATCAAATAAGTAGCCGTTTCAAGAATAAAGGTCAGATTTTTTTTTATCACCTGGTTACACGATTGTGTTTACAAATTTCAAATACACCTAGGAGGTTCTTAGTGAATTTCTAAAACGAAAATAAATGTACGTATATTAATTTTGTAATCAAATCCTGTTTCAGGCTTTACGGGGTTTACTCTCCTCTCAACACTTGTTGAGTTTACCTTATTCAAGCCTGTGGCGTCTACTCATATCCAGTTCCTATCTAACCACATTATTATCACTTTAAGCTATACCTCCAAAACAACTACGCATCCGAGTGCTCTGCGGTCTTCCGACCGTGCGCCTGAGCTTAGTCGAACCCATTTTTTTATGCCGTATGATGGTTAGACACGTGGTAATATTATATATATATATATATATATATATATATATATATATATATATATATATATATATATATATATATATATATATATACAACGTGTCCCAGATAACATTTCCAGCATGGGGATCTCGCTTATTATAAAAGATACAGATTTGGTTAAATTAGATGAATTACTCCTAAGGATTAGTGAAATTATAGGACACTCTCCAATTTCCAAATTTCCATGTATTTTAAGACTTATGGCAAGAAAAAGAAACATGTCAAATTTCTTTTTCTTGTAATATCTTTTTTGTTATATTAGACATATAAATTTTATTTGCTCTTTCTTAAGATATTTTTTATGCAGAATTTAAATATCAATTTGGATTTTTATTTGCACTTTCTATTTTTTAGTTTCAACCCCTAAATTAATTTTTTCTTATGGAGCGACAAGTCGGATTAGAAATAATTGATCGTGTTTTTTTATCCTCTTTACAATGATATAGCACATGTACTATCTATTTTTAAAAACAACAAAGAAAATTTAAGAAAATGTATTTTATTAAAGACTCTAACAATAAGCAGGCCGTGAAACATAAAAACACAATCGAATTTAATGTCACTTAAAACTTATTCGTTCTAGAATATTTTTGTCTCATAAAAACAGAAGCTGAACGGATGTACTTGAGGCCGTATCCTGAAAGAAGGCGGCCCAGTGTTCGTACGTACAGAAATTTGGTAATTAATTTAAAAGAATATGGTTCCTTTTCAAAACCTATTAGAAATCCGAATTTACGGAATGAAGATGCAGAACTAAATGTATTACAATCAGTTATTGAAAATCCTTCAACATCTGTTAGAGAAATTGAACATAACACTGGTATTTCGAAAACTACATCACAAAAAATTTTAAAACGTCACAGGTATCATCCGTATAAGTACACCATTCTGCAGGGACTTAGAGATGGAGATCAGGGGAGAAGATTACAATTTTGCCAATGGTGTGTGAATCAATGTGAGAATAACGATAATTTTCCAGCTACGATTTTGTGGTCTGACGAAAGCAGATTTACAAATAATGGCCTTTTCAATCGACACAATGTTCACATTTGGGACCGTGAAAATCCTCACGTTGTTAGGAAAAGTCGACATCAAGTGAGATTTGGTTTTAACGTCTGGTGTGGCATTTTAGGCGCTAAACTTATTGGGCCCATATTTTTTAAAGAAACATTAAATAGTGAAAGGTATTTGAATTTACTACAAACTGATTTAGAAAATAAACTTGATGATTTACCACTGATTGAGAATATTAATATCTGCTTCCAACAAGATGGCGCCCCACCCCACACTTCAAACATCATCAACGAATATCTTAATAATCGGTTTCCAAATTTATGGATTGGTAATCGAGGGCCGATTTTATGGCCACCCAGATCTCCAGACTTAACGCCCTTGGACTTTTTTCTTTGGGGCTACGTAAAAAATCGAGTGTACGTGGAAACGTTTGAGAATGCCGAAGATCTTCGTGAAGCAATTCTTGTAGCATTTGGTAGGATTAAACGCCAAAAACTACGCAGAGCAATTACGTCGACACTATGCAGGGCACAATTATGTTTAGAACGGAATGGTCAATGGTTTGAACATCTTTTATAATTGGATAATTACCTCGAATACTATTAGCTGCTTAACTCTTGTTGTTATCTATATTTGTCGTTTTCTCATGTTTCACGGCCTACTTATTGTTAGAGGCTTTAATAAAATATATTTTTTTAAATTTTCTTTGTTGTTTTTAAAAATAGATAGTACATGTGCTATATCATTGTAAAGAGGATAAAAAAACACGATCAATTATTTCAAAGCCGACTTGTCGTTCCATAATAAAAATTTGATTTAGGGGTTGAAACTAAAAAATAGAAAGTGCAAAAAAAAATCCAAATTGATATTTAAATTCTGCATAAAAAAATATCTTAAGAAAGTGCAAATAAAATTTATATGTCTAACAAAAAAGATATTACAAGAAAAAGAAATTTGACATTTTTCTTTTTCTTGCCATAAGTCTTAAAATACATGGAAATTTGGAAATTGGAGAGTGTCCTATAATTTCACTAATCCTTAGGAGTAATTCATCTAATTTAACCAAATCTGTATCTTTTATAATAAGCGAGATCCCCATGCTGGAAATGTTATATGGGACACGTTGTATATATATATATATATATATATAGTGATGGTTATAAATAGGTATAATGGAGGGCGTAGAGTTGTATCGAGTTCAAATATTATATCGAATGCAAGTTCAAATAAAGTTGAAGAAGTTGTACATTTGGTTATGAGAAAATGTAATATACGAATTTAAAAATATGGTTTTTATACAATAAAACAGGCTTTATGGGGTTTGAAAATAATGGTATATTCACAAAAGCATTTGAACTATAGCAGTAGCATGTTAAAAAGGTCAACAGGATACATATTAGTGTGTAAGTTCAATTTCGTTAAAGATAAATAAGAAATTTCACATATAAATCAATATATTTAAGCCATTAAACACATAACAGATATTGATTGCATGGAGTATAATAATTCTAATGTGTAGAACATGTATAGTAATTGGTACAATGCATAAAAACTCTGCGAACTATAAAAAGGGTTATGGTACGAAGACGTTATGTTAATAGATCCTAGAATAAGTGTTTAAAAAGTGGTTAAGAAGTTAAACTGCCTTAGATTCATATGTAATAACTTGAACATTACATGCACAATGTGATATTAACCATATAAATACAATTTGTGGACAAAAACTTACAAAATATGATAACAATGTGAAAGTGTGAAAATACAAAATTAGAAACTATAAAGTACAGATAAACAGTGATTGTGTTAGAGACATATATAGGAACACATTAGATAAACATTACAAGTGGTATAAACGTTTACAGCGCAAGCTTAAATTAAATTATATAAAGTTAGGTTAAGTACAATAATTAAGAAGTTCACAAATTTATAGATTAGTTAGGACAAAAAATAAATTATAAAAGCATATAACAATAGGGTTCCCTTATTTGTACAAAGAAATTAACTTTAAATATGTAGTTCAAACATAAATTTAGAAAAGTTAGGTTAAGTACATAAAATTAAGGTATTAAAATAGAAATTATGCTAAAACTATGAAAAATGGATAGAGATAAATAAATGTATTCTTATACAGTTTCTTACGTAGAAGCTGAATATGTCACCAGTTTAGTTGTAAAATAAAATATTTATTAGATATTAGTAAATTTAGGTATAAAATTTTCAAAAATGTAAATTAATGAAGCGAATTATAGCATGTGAGGTCCTGAGTTCAAAAATGTGTTTAAAAGTCAAATCCGAATTGAATTGAAAAAGTTATGGTATAATTTATGTTTTAATTAAATTAATTCTTTGTTTAGACCAATCGAATGCCAGGATCTTTTGTATGTAATGTAAAGAAAAAATTGAAAGTTATGGTAGCTATGAGAAAGTATAAAAGGAATTGATCCCGATTTCTCATTCTCTTCTCTTCTATTTTTTGTGGCTAACAAGTCATAAGGCGAATAGTGCATTTGTAAACATGTAAGTTAAAATTTTCGTTAACATTATCGGAAGTGAACCGCGAGCAACGTAGAGTCTGAGATTTCAGAAATAATCGATATAACATACAATAAAATTTTAAAAACTAAGGTTACCGTTTGTAATTTTCTACACTATATGTTTTGTTTCATTTCGAAATTTTGTTCAACATTGGGTGATGTGCATTTTTTTTTATTTTAATAAAATTTGTCTGTTATTTTGGATGTGATATTTATTTCTTCTCACACGTAATTGAGGTTATAAAACCACTTTAACCTCAAATCGGTATCTAAAAATGAAAGTGGTAGCAATTTAAAAAGTTGATGAAAGATTAAGTCACAAGATTAATTCGAAAAATTAATAAATATTTAAATAAATATCTAAATACCCAAATAAAATAAACGTGCAACTATAAAAGAAAATGAGCATATTACCCACGTACAACGTATATACCGCAAAGAAGATTCACCACAAGTTTGTGAAGCTGGTTGAATTTATGGATATTAAGCAGTACCATTTTCTACAGCAAGGAAGTATCATCGATAGATGGAATGTAGTATACATCCAATGTTAACATGGAACAAGCTTAAGGTGACCATGTAATGGAAATTTCGGAAATACATGTGAGTTTATTTTATTATCATAACCAAATAGTTTGCATCGATTATTCTTTTGATGTCCCGTATGTATGTATTTTTTTTTAATTTTTGTATAATTGTTGTGCGACGACGTGCATCAATATCTGAAAAGGTAATGAACAAGAGTGACCATAAATATAATAATTCCAATTTTTATTATTGTAAAATTGTACTTACTACGAATAGATCGTTGTTTGGAATTATAAAATTATTTTCGTATTTACAGGGTATTACATATTACCAGGGTGAACCAAACATACTTTTTTTTGAACGGGACACCCTATATATTATTTCAAATTTAGATTAAGCTCATCTCCCCCATACTTCCAATATAGGGTTTCATTACGTTATACAGGGTATTTCAAAAGTTATGGTCAATTGTACACGAAAATAATTCTCATTTCAAGGTCCTGTATACCCTAGACAGAACAACTTAACAATAATTTTTTCCAAGTATCACTTTTTGACATTGGTACTGTGTTATGAGAAAGTATTTCTTTATTATTGCACCAATTGAATATAGAGCGAGCCAAAACTCGAACATATGGTTTGTCAATTTTTTCAATTTTATTTTAAAAAGTGAAAATGCACTTTATGTTCTTTCATTTTTATTATGCACTCCCTATAAATGTAGGTAGGAATGGTCCTGTTGGGTGGGCTGCACGGTCGCCTGATTTGACAAAACCTGATTAGGTTTTGTGGGGTTATGTTCATGACAAGGTTTACCAAACAGCTCCTATAACAGTTAAAAATATGAGAGAAAGAATAACTGAAGCTTTTGGATCCAATACATCCAATATGCTCAGAAACGTTTCACCAAGCCTCAACGAAAGGATAGACCTGTGCATAAGAGAGAACGGTCGACATTTTATAACATTTCAGTTTACAATTATTATATCTAAGAAATTAGTTACTTTCATTCGCAACTTGTGTTTGTTTTTTGAATAAAAAAAATGTTCCAGAAGTTTTGTAGTTCTCTATTAATTGGGCGATGCTGAGTGTAGTCCATGTAAATAGTGTAGTTGAAGCGGATGAATCTCTCCATCGTTGGATAAAAAAATGCACAGGGTGTTAAGTTTGGGGGCTACAAGTTCTCGAATACGATACGATTTTTACTTAAAATTGGCCCAAACTCCTAAAATACCCTGTATAACATAGTAAAACGTATATTGGAGTAATGGTCAAGTTAAGCCATGTTCAATTACAAAAAATATGCAGGGTGTTCCATTAGAAAAAAAGTAAGTTTGGTTCACCCATTCAATATGGATGACCCTGTATATTCGCAAATATTTTTAAAATATGCTCCCGACTAGTCTTCAACTTTTATCTTAATCTTAAATTTTTTGGTATAGTATAAATAAGATATTGAACTACGACGGAAGTTTGACTAACCCTGTATATATACAGGGTGTCCCAAAGTTAGAAGATAGAATTTTCAAAATTTGGTGAAAGTACTAAAGTACTAAACGAACACATATTCTGAAAATATTATTGACTATATAGGGTGTTTCGGAAATGTGTGGCTATACTAACTTACATTTTTTTAAATGGAAAAATTAATGGCGTTACAGGTTATAAGATATGGCCAATAGTGTCCAAAAATTATTCCTAATTTGTCACCCCGCCAGTCACTAAATCTAGTAATGTGTGAAGTTGTTTTCATTTGATTAATATTGTGAGGTTATTAGGTTTTTAGAAAATAGGTTAGGTTGGTACTTTGTATCTCTTATAATACAGGATAAAGCAAAACTCCAATTAAAGAATATCTCAACATTTTTAAACGGAACACTCTGTATATTGTCTTGTAATATGTTAGCGATTGCACTAATCTTTCAAACAATATAGGGTTTGTAATTTATATGGTCAATTTCATTAAACATTACAACTGTAAAAAAATAAATTTGAAAATAAAACGCTCTGTATAGCAATTTTGTAATAACAAAATTTTATTTATGTATTTTTTTTTCATTAAATGTTCAAAATAAAATACTTATCTTTTTTGGGTTTTTTTGAATGGTGTATGTTAAATTATACAATCTAAACGTTTCGATAACACTTACAGTTATCTTCGTCAGTAGTAATATTATCTATTAAAATTGTTAGAGATGTTGAAACCATTTTGTCAAAGTGGAAAAATTAAAAGATAAACATTAGCCTGCTAATATAACTGTAACTGTTGTCGAAACGTTTAGATTGTATAATTTAACATACACCATTAAAAAACCCAAAAAAGATAAGTATTTTATTTTGAACATTTATTAAAATGAAAAAAATACAAAAATAATATTTTATTGTATAATAAGCATTTTATTATGTGTAACAATGGTGAAAGTTTACATTTTCAAATGTTCAAATTGCCTACCGTTTACTTCTAAGCACTTGTTTGTTCTATTAATTGGAGAATTTACAATTTATACGGATGAAACATACTTCTTTACTACTAATTTTTTTACTAATGTCTAATCTAACTGGTTGCTACATTTCTAACATCTTGTATGATCGCATTGTCAATTACCAATTAATTTCTAACTTATTTAACAATTCGGGAGTAATTATTGCAGCAAATGAACTTCTTATTCTTATTCTCATATTTAAAAATTAAAAAAAAACATTCTCTGTCGCTATTATACAGTGTGCTATGGAAAAATGACAAATGTCAAACACTGCTAGTTATATGATTATTATGTAATAATCATTTCAGTAGATTCTTACATCAATTTAGATTCTTGATAATAGTTAATTAATTTAAAACAAAATGAATTTTACAAACGAAGAAATGGTGAACATAATATTTGTATTAGGTGGATGCCAACTAAATAGCTTGCTTGCGTCAAGATTCTATCGTACGCAATATCCAGATCGATGGCATCCAACTGAAAAGGCATTTATCAAACTTTGTGAAAGATTTGTAGCTTCTGGAAATGTTTCGTATGGTAAACATAATGTTCCAAATAAAGTAAATACTGAAGATAACGAATTTCTGATAATGCAATCTGTGATACCAGATAAATATTAGTAAAAGTGTCGTACATATTATTATGTAATTTATGTAAAAGAGAAGAATTTTGTAATTGGTTTAGAGCTAAAGTGTAGACTGAATCAGATTTTTAAAATATGTTTTGTTTTCAGACAAAGCTACATTCCATAAGAATGTGTAACCTTAACTTAAGGCCAAAGTATAATACGATTAACTTAAGCCAAAGTATAACAACAATTATTAAAAGGCATCAAATTGTAACATTAATAAAAAACGATGATGTAATATACCATTCGTAATTGATCAAATAATTTAATTAATATAAAAAATTACCTTTTAATAATCGCTAAGTGCCGTCGGATCATCAGTAGATGAATATAAGGGTGGATTCTAATAAATAGTTTAATTAACCTACCTGAAATGCTAGTTGCTTCTTTTCTGCTTGATTATTTTCACTTAATTCCAAAAAAATTACCCTACCCCGGTGGTCTCAAACCAAGCCTCCTAGGTACATAACACAACTACCACAGTCACGTTCGATAAGTGAGTCAAAATCGGTAAATCCAAGATACGACTATTTTCATGGCAAATTAGCTCAGGATGCTTCGTCGTGGAGAACAAGAGAGGCCACTCTACCCTTCACGAGATTCAGGTTTCATGTTGTTCCACAGTCATCGTCCAAGACTCAACATACCCTAACTAACACGCACATTTTATAAACAAATCGAAATCTAGGTGAGATAGCAAAGAGAAAGTTGATGCACTCTTACGAACACAACAACCCCCTCCTAAAACTACCAAAACGTCATAATCAGGAAGTGAACTAATCGAGGTTGACACGAGGCGAACCGAAGTCCTCAAGCACCGTCCAAGAATAGTAACACTACACAAATCAGGAAAAACAAAATAATTAAATCAATCAAAAAATAAAAATGTATAGAAGCATTACTAGTTATCTTCAATTTTACTATTGTAACAATAGCAAATTGTAAATCCAATAAAGGAAGATAATCTGCCTGAGAACTAATGTCCCACAAAGTCGGCAATTCAATCACACAATGGGATCTAAATATCAACCATCGTGCTAAACCAATGTAGCAAAAATCATGCTAACAAATGTAAAAAAAAAATAATTAGTGGTTTGCAAAGCCACAACAATATAAAATAAAATAATGTGCGAAATAAGCACAAAATAAAATTATTTTGAAAAATTATCAAAATAATTAAAAAATATAAATAAGAAAACCAGAATGTAAAAATACTAAAATCGAAAAATAATTAAAAAGAATACTAAAAAATAAGAACTAATGAGGTTTTAAATCCTTAACATGAAAAACACCTAAGGGTTTATTATCAATAGGGGTGGCCAATCGGTACGTAGTTGGACCTACCACCTCAATAACTTTTGCTTCAATAAATTTTGGAGCTAACTTTTGACTATAATTTTTAGTCGCATCAGATAAAGTAAAATTCTTTTTCCAAACCAAATCGCCAACGTTTAATTTCAACGGACGACGTCGAAAATTGTAAGATTTTGAATTTCTTTCGTAAGCTGCATGTAAATTTTGTTTAACATGTTTAAAAATGGGTGAAAGTTCATTTAAATCTTGAACTGATTGTTCACGGTTAGTAATAAATAAATCATCCTCTTTGAAATCCTTTAGTCGACCATAAAAATCTCCAGAAATAGGAACTGTCCGACCAAACGCCAAAAAGGAAGGTGAAAATTTCGTAGACTCATGAACAGCGTTACGAATTCAATTAAAAACAATTCAACATAGAAGAAGTACAATCTAAGAAAAATAAAAAATGGAATTTACACACAAATAACACAAAAATATGTTAAACGTTCGCATCTAAACTACTACCATTAAATTTTAAATTATAAAAATTATAAACATGAATTGAACTTAAAAATTTGTAAATTTCCAATTCATTTGGAAAAAATCTTAAGCAGGAATACTAACTAAAGTATTAATATTGTCATTATGTGACATAAAAATAAAATAATCTAAATTTGTAATTCATTATTCAAAGTTTTCGTTAAATGGATTCAATAAATTCTAATGAATTTAATCGTATAAATATAAAAATTCATTATCAAAAGTAATGTAATTCAAGCGTTTCAAAATTTAAATAAATGTATTAACTATTGAATGTTATGAAGTTTATCAATAACAAAACTTAAATATGATAATTGAGGTTTACAAAATTCTCATTTATCTAAATTAATATTTAACTTGGCATCATTTAGCCTTTTAAAAACTTTCCTTTAAATAACACGTGTTCCTTGAAAGTACTTGAAAAATACGATAATATCGTTTAAATAAACAAAATCTGATTGCGATAAATCATGACCTAGAATTGAATCTATAAATCGTTGTAATGTATCATAATCAAAGATTGAATGCATTTTTTAATAATTCCACTTACATAAAATGTAATCAAAGCAATTTGGATTAATCCTTTTAAATTTAATTTACGTCTCTCATCTAATGTCAACCCTTCTGCTCCATTTACAATTAAAAAAATTTTAATTCTACTAATATAACTCATCAATATATAAAACATCAACTAAATAATTAAAATTTGACATCGTAAAAAATATTATATAACACAATCAATAAAGAACACATAAAAGACCAAGCGTAACATAACACTCCTTAAATCTCGGTCAACTCCATAACATAAACAAAACAAAAGTGAAAACAACTAGCATTAGAAACAACAACAAATCCCTTTTTATGGCCCCACAGTAATATTATACACAAATGTAAATAAAAATCTCAAATATGAAACAATAAATTTCAAGCAATAAAAATCAAAGTCCCTGCTCGCCCGCGCCAAAGTAATATTAACTTACAAACGGAGTTTAATAATATAGCTGAAAAGCTAGTTGCTTCTTTTCTGCTTGATTATTTTCACTTAATTCCAAAAATGTTATCAAAAAATTATGAATAAAATAATAAATTCTCGAGCGCCATGTTGTCTTTCTTTTTTTTTATAAATCTATCTAGGAACAACAAAACCTAGTTATTGAACACAAATAAAAATATAATAACAAGTTACATAAGTTTATTTAATATATGTTTGAAAACGAAAAAAATTCAGAAGTCATAAACTAAATTATAAAAAAACTTTACCTTTTAACTGTTCTGTATATACACTGTTACAGGTACTATGAAGCAGAATGGTTCATATGGTGAGGTCAATGTCTTGCTTAGTTATCCTTAAAATATGGAATTTCCTTGAAGTTTATTCGCCAAATTTATTTGTAAAAGAATGTAGAACTTGCGTTGTAAAGGTAACTCATGTAAAACTTGCCATATAAAATAAGAGTATAATAAACTATTGACTTATTCGTGCCATTAAAGATTATTAAGTATACAAATTAAGTAATTAAAAAGGTGCGTACTTAAAAAGTAAGTACTTAAAAAAATAAAAGTGCATACTTGAAAAATAAGTACTTAAAAGGTAAGTAAAAAGGTGAAAGGTGAAAGGTGCCTAAACAAAAGCAAAGACTTTAGTTTTAATTTATAATGAAAAAAAAATAACTTACCACCAAAATTCTAATGGCACCAAAATATTAAAAATTAAGTAAAAATCATACTTATTGCTGTTAACATTCAGCATTAAGTGAATTAAGAAAAGCTTTCAGAATAACTCAAGTGTATTCCCCTTAAAAGTCTTAACGCTTGCGCGGATACATTAATATAAATCCAATTTTTTAAGAAAGGGAACTAAAACTATTTATGTAATATTACACCCAAAAGATATGTTCTAGGAAATGCCAATTAAATTGCCATTCTCAATTCTACATATTAATAATTAAAAACTTTTCTAATATTATGCCAAATAGATGAACGATTCTTAAATTAATGTACTTTTTAATACAACCACAAAAAAAAAAGGTTGTTACAAATTGTTTCGTCAATAGACACAACTTTAATTATTATTGTGATGAAAACCCGAAAGGTTTTAGAACAACATCGTAGACTAAGCGGTTCTTAAGTATGTGGGGTTGTATGGTAGGGGATAATGTTATTGATGGGAACATGAATGGAGCCAAATGCCTTGATTTAAAAAAGAAATTAAATAGAAAGTTTAGTGAGTGTTGGGTTGGACGAGGGGGTCCAGTCGCTTGGCCTCCACGTTCACCTTGTCTAACCTCAATTGATTTTTTTCTCTGGGGTAAAATAAAAGATATTGTTTATAAACAACAAACTACTAGTAAAGAGGGTATGAAAACATGAATAAGAAATACATTTGCAACAATTACTCCCGAACTATTAAATAAACTTCAAAATTCATTTCGTAAAAGAACAAACTAGTGTTTAGAAGTAAACGGTACGCATTTTGAACATTTGTAAAAATGAAAAAAAATATGTAAATATAAATTATATTGTTACAAAATAGCTATACAGAGCGTATTATTTTTAAATTTATGATTGAGTTGGTTTTTTTACAGTTTTGATGATATTACCATTCCCCTTAATGAAATTCACCATACAAGCCCTATATCGTTGGAAATATTAGCGCAATTGCTAACAAATGACAAGGTAATACACACGGTGTTCCATTTAAAAATTTTGAGATTATCTTCAATTGAAGTTTTGCTTGACCCTGTATTACAAGAGATACGATATACTAATCTAACGTATATTCTAAAAACCTACTAACCTCACAATATTAACCAAATGAAAAAATCTTCACATGTTACTAGATTTAGTGTAACCTAGTAAAGCCATATATTTTTGAAAAGCTCTTCACCGTGGGAATTCAAATTTGTAATAAAATACAAGGTGATGCATTTAAAAAAATGTAAGTTGATATAGCCACACATTTCTAATACACCTTATATAATCAATATTTTCAGAATGTATGTGTTTATGGTACAAGCTTCACCAAACTTTGAAAATTCTATCTTCTACCACACACACACACGCACGCACGCACGCACGCACGCACGCACGCACGCACGCACGCACGCAGCACGCACGCACGCACGCACGCACGCACGCACGCACGCACGCACGCACGCACGCACCACCACACACACACACACACACACACACACACACACACACACACACACACACACACACACACAATATATATATATATATATATATATATATATATATATATATATATATATATATATATATATATATATATATATATATATATATATATACATACACGCGATGGAGTACACTAGAATAAGAAAAAGTTCCTATGAACTTAGGTCCGCAACGCTTTTGTTTAAAAGGTATAGGGTGTTTAATTATTTCTTTGTTTTTTTTAAATATCTTTTTACAATGATGTAATAAGCTTTTTATCACGCAGAATTCAAATATGTTTAGGGGTTTATGCTTCCATATCTTTGATTGAATTTTTTTGCGCATATTTTTTCCCGCACCGCGATATCACTTGATATAAGCGCCCTTTTGAGCATTTTCTTGGTGTATTCTGTTTATACAGGAAGCCATTTTTGGGTTTCCACCTAAATTTTGTGATAATTGCCATTGATTTAATGGTAAGCTACTTTTAACTTGTATTATATTAAAATCTAAAACATTTGATTTTGCAGGCACTTTTTTTTTACTTACTTTTACTTTTACATTTTTACCACTTTTGGTATTTTCGATGCTTATGATTGCAATTTTGCATTTAATTCAGGTTTAAATTTAGATCCCATCTTTATTTGAACTTTCGAGAGAATGCAGTAAACACTGGATTATTCATATTTCGTTAAGATAAATTTATAAGAAGTAAAATTCAACTTTGGTATGGTTTACGACGTACAGTATTATTATTACGATATATTACGCAATATTGGTGCAAAGATTACATCACCTTTGGTTTACATTTCCATATTTGTTTAGATACCAGATGTTATCAAAAAGTTGTGTACAAAATTTTCAAACAGGTATTTATATTCTAATAATTTAGTAATTTAAGGCTATTACAACTAGTTTTTAAGATATATTTTATATAATTCAAAATTTAAATATTTAATAAACATAGTTTGTATTTCTTTTATTTTGACATTTTGGTGAATTTTTTATTGTATCCTCGGTTTAGTTATTCCGAGCATAATCAAAATAATAACTTGGCGTCCAAGATAATTTGTATTATTGTTACATTGCAGTTATTATATTGTTAAATGGAAATAACCAAGCAGAAATTTGAGATAATTAAGCAAATCAAAAATATTGAACCGGCCTACCTTAATCTACCGACTGAAACAACGGCATTATCTTTTAATAAATGGTTTGTATCTCTGGTTATTTTAACGATTTGGTTTGAAAATATTTTCACCTATTTATTAATTTATTTATACCTGGTGCTTTTAAACCACAATATTATACCTGGCACCATTATTATCACATTATAAGTGGAAAATAAGTTTATTTCTAAGTCCTTTTCAAGATATTAGACATTATTTTGAGAGCGTTTATATGCATAATAAAGCAACCTAATTTACACTGATTAACATTCTTTAGTTCCACAAAGCACTTATTTTCAGAATGCCTAAAACGGCAGCAAACGAAAGAGATGTAAAAAAATATACTGAGGAGAATCTCTATAACGCTATTAGAGATGTTACCAGTGGCATGCCGAAACGGGAAGCATGTCGTAAGTATAACATTCCAAGGACATCACTGCAATTTAGAATGTCTGAAAATTTTACTAAATCTTCTCATGGCTCGTCACCTACCTTAACCTCAGAGGGAGAGATCATTCAAGTAAACTGTATGGAAGATTGTCAACGAAAGGGATTTCCACGTCACAAAGATGACATCCAGCATTCCTTCAAACAGATTTTGGACTCTTGTCCTCGACCAAATCATTTCAAGACAACGTTCCGGGTGAAGTATGATACAATGCATTTATGAAAGGACACCCTAAATGAAGCCACAGAAAAACGGAACCAGTATCTGCTGTGTCAGCAATCGTCAGTGAGAATGCCAATAGGAAATGGTTTATAAAAACACATACAATTATTTTAAAGAAAAGGGATATGACCAAATTTGAACTATCCGGAAAGAGTGTATAATGTCGATAAGACCAACTTTGTACAATGTCTCCAAAATAAAGGTTATCCGTTACCCTATCCCGCCTGTCCGGCCCAACCCACACCCGACCCGCACACAAACCCCTCTGCCTTGTCATGTGCCATCCACGAAGTTGACCGTGACATAACCGAAGTAGAAATTATACAGGCCATCGACCTTCCCCAAGTTACCAAAGTCAACCGTATAGTTTCTAGAGCTACCAACCATCCCACATCCTTTGTTCGTATCCTATCCAATCCAAATTATCCATACAGAACCTCTATTGCATAACGGCGTCTGTACATTCAGCAGAAGCTACCAATGCAAGCACCCACACACCCCTGTCCTGTTCCTAAATACTGCTCCCTTTCCCTGAAGTACCCCTCCTCTGGCGGAAGCCACAAATCCTAAACCTGCCCTTCCATATACTCGGCAAAGTGTAACAACCCACCGACTTACAGTATTCTCCTACTAACGTAGCCCCCTTTCCAAGCTGGAAACAGCATACACCACCTCCTCCGATCTTGATGACGAGAGTCTCGAGCACTTTCTCAGGATCAACACCTTTTTCCGAGCCCTAACGTTTTCCCCAATAGGTGCGAGTTTATCACGAAGAGGATGGACTACGTAGCGAGGGAGTTCTTAGATAGACGATTGTACTGAGCTTGGAGCAGTGCAAAGGTCGGTTTTAGTAAACTCCTATCTACTCTCCCTACCTTACTATCCTTCATTTACGCAACAATGGATATAACTATAGGGACTGATAACGCGGGTGGCGTTCGGCGAACAGGCCAACTAATCAGACACCAACTCGACACAGACCGCATACAAATACTAGCTATAACAGAGCCAACACTAACCAACCGAGGCACCTTCAACATGTACCACTACAACACATACTTCCGCAACAATCCCGACCGGGATAAATGAGCGCAGCACCTTCAACACCTTGAATGTGTAGCTGCAACAGTCCACCTTTCCTTATCCCCCATAACAGCTTCCTGCTATTATAACCCCCCGGACACAACACCCTTTCCTCTCCACTACTGCACTACATAGCCAACATCCCCAATGCAGTATTGCTCGGTGACCTAAACGCTAGAAGCCAACAATACGGAGACACGACCGACAACCGGAACGGACAAATACTAACGAACAAACTACTCAGCCTACCAATATTAAGAATCAGGAACACCCACCTCACATTTATCTTCTCAATACCCGACCACATAGTATGCTCCAAACAATTAACACAATAGTTCGAGGACAACTGCTACATCGGCACAACAATAACATCAGACCACCTTCCCCTACAGATATTCCTAGGCCCCCCGCTTCCCCCAACACAAACTACTGTCACACGCAGGAACTTTCAAGAACGCATCTCCAACAACCTCCAGACCTACCCCTAAACACCACCGACGGTATAGATAGATCCATACGAGAACTAACCCAATTCATATCCGACACAGCAATCTCCACAGAAATAATCTACCGGAAACCAATTACCCTCTATATCGCCCTCCTGATTAAAGAAAAGCGAAGAATATACCGTAGACAAACAAATGCACCCAGGAAAACTGGATTAAAGAAACAGCCAAACTCGACTACCGTAAAGACCCTAAACTTTGTCACAAATTTAAGGTCCTAACGAAACAAAAAACCAAACAAAATTGTCACCTAATCAACCCGCAAGGTAACCCCGTAGTATCGGACCAGGATAAAGCTGACCTGTTCGGCCTTCACATGCAAGATGCTCTCACCACACCCGACGATCCATCATTTGACAACGATTTCAAAGCTCAGCTCGAGTAAAACCTTAAGGTATTCCAAAACTAAAACCACATACCACACGAACTATCAGACAACGACTCTTTCTTTAGTCCCATCTCACCCGAACAAATACTACAAACCTTTAGGCAAGGGAGAAATTCTACTCCTGGACAAGACGGACCCAACCGACAACTACTACAGAACTTACCACAAAACGTTATTAGACCGTTAGCCGGAATATACTACAGATGCCCTGCCCTGTCCTATTTCCCGATGGAATAGAAGTCCGCTTCAACCGTCATGATCTACGCCTACAACATCTCCCAAAGTACCAACCCGAACATAACCGTAGCCTAATTTGTCGACGACACTGTTCTCTAGGTGACCAGTAGGGACAGTGACGGCGAAAATAGACTAATAACAGAACAACTCAACCACTTCTCAGACTGGGCCAACCGGTGGAGATTAACAATCAATCCCAACAAGACACCATTAATGTTGTTTAGACACCCTAACCTATCCAACTTCGCGAGACAACCTTCCGACATCATCAACTTGACCTTACGTGGACGAACACTACAATTACTAGACACAGTCATTTACCTAGGCATCACATTCTCCCGAACTCTACACTGACAACCCGACGCTATCAGCACTTTCAATAAGATATGCAACCGCGAATGGTTATTGAAAATACTCGACTACCGTGCTCCATTGTACGGATTCCTAAAAACCAACAACTCAAAACCCTCGCCTCCTGCGAAAGGACAATACTACGCACCATACACAAATTACACCACAAACACTCTAACCAATTAACCATACAACACTCGAACATTCAACCAATACCCGACAGACTAATAACAGTACAAACCAAACACACAGATCGCAGGGTTAACGGTGACACGATCCCTACAAACAAATGCTTCAAATCCCTTTCTCCAACAAACCACGACTGCCACGAAATTCCAAATCCAAGTTCAAACATCTCCCAGCACTCCTACTACAACGAGCAACCAACCACCAAGAGGAGTTCGAAGATCTCGATAACGATCTTTACACCCTTAGATAATAGCAATCCCCAAGAGTGAACGATGACGACCGCCGCAACTAAAACGGACGACTCTATCCTACCGACGAGATTTCCCAAAAAACAAGGATGTCAAAATTGTTACCACTTACAATACACAAATACAACACAACACAAATACATCAAAACCCAGAACTGAAGAGGGAAAAGATCCCTAAGCTGCCCGAAGATGAAGACCAATATGGAACCAGGAGGAAAGAAAACCCCAAGGAAGGAAGCAAACTATTAAGAAAAAAGAAAAATCTGCCCATTCACCTTGTGTGGATTATAGCAAGGATTTAACCATTCCGGGTACATTTTTGTGTTATTCGTTGGGATATGAGTTGCATTGTCGTTTCCAATTAATAGGAACAGCTGTTATTTTAGTGCTTTCCTTATTTTTGGAGCAAAATCGCGCTTAAGCAGATTTTGATACCCTGTAGTTTGGTAAATTTGTTTCTGCACCTAGAAGGTACATTACAACTCGCGCCCACAGTTTGTTTGGATAGACGAAAGGTTGCTGTAAATATATATCACTACAATAAATTATTTGTATTTAAAAGACAAAGAACGATTTATAAATGAATTCATGTTTGTGTAGAGAAAGTCAGGTGAAGCAGTTATTAAACCCCCTGGCCTTGGCTTAAATATTTTCTCCATTAAACTTACGTATATGAGTAAAGAGACGCTTAGCTGAAATTGATAACAGAAAAGTTGCCGTCCTGCAGGACCGCGTTCCTAAGAGGAGATTAAAAATTTATTCGTATCCTCCGATCTACTAACGAAAGGTCAATAAAATGGAAATAGGAACATTCATGTTGTGAGATAGGATGAAAAGGTTAGACCAGCATCAGTGAACATTGAAGGTAATAACTCTTTTTGACTTGTGAGTTGAATAAATTTGTAAAACTGTGTTGATTACGTCTTCTTAGTTTTAGTATTTTGTATAGAGGTCGACAGGCGATCGTATCAGTTTCTAAAAGCGCAATCATTCTTGTATTGAATTTTATTTTATTGTTGCATATTGTCATTTTTGTTTGTTTGTTTTATTGTGTGTTGATATTTACGAATACATTTTAAAGTTTTCCAAATTTAAAAAATTAAAGTATACAATTAAATGAATGTGAGATTCGCCCCTAATTAGAATTTAAAATTTTACGTACGAAAGGCTGCACCTTATTGCCTTTTGTAACTGAACTTGTTGGTTTGTGTGGCTATAAAGAATTATATTGAAACCTGATTATTCATTTTATTATTATTACGATAGCGTTAGTGTATTACAGAATTTTGAGTGTTATTTCCAATTTTACATGTAATTTTCGTCTTAGCTCACAGCATTATCATTATTTACGAATCACATAAATTTAGAAGATAAAATATTTCATTGCGTTCACGTTACCGACCTGTTTATACTTTTTTAAGGAAATTTTTATTTACTCAACCTTACAGCGATTTATGATTTTGATGAAAGCTTTTAACGTTATAACTTTTGAGAGACTTCTTTGTTAGATTGCTTGCTATTTTTTTATTTCTAAAATATAAGCTTCTATTGATAAGATTTAACGTAATGTAAAATTAGAATAAACAAGGCTGATGACCTGTTAGCTTGCTAGCACGTCATTTTATTTTGATTATGTGCAAATATTTCGGAGCTTTGCAAGAAATGCCGGACAAAGGATTTTGTTTTGTCGATTGACCTGGTTAAGGTAAGCAGGTTTTTTGTTTGTTTTAAACTTTGCAATGGAATACGCGTATTTAGGTGTTTAGAACCCGATATTGTCGGTTATAAACAAACTAGTGTCCCTTTAATATGACTTTCCATTATTGTGCCTTATATATTTGAACTATCCTATTTACAAAGTTAATAACACGCCCACTCCTTCTAGCCACTGAGCTACCGACACACCCCCTCTTATCTGTTAGGTCAGATTGAACTTCCATTTTCGCCCGTTACCGCTTACTCAAATCTGAGTTCTTATCTATTAACTATGATGAACGCTTACTTGATGAATTTCAAAATCGTATAGAGGGTTCTTCAGAAGCTATGACTATTACTGTAATTCAAAGCTCGTTTCAACGCTTTTCAACAGGTCTCTCTGAAAGTATACAACTGTGCCATATTCGTCGAAATGTAATACGTTTTAACCAATTTTTAGTGATATTACTTCGGTTGCTCAACTTTTAGTTTTGAGCAAGCAAATTGTACAAAATAAATATTTTATAGATACCTTCAAACCTCCAGCTTCTTGAAAGCTACTAGTTTCCTGTAACCATTATTAGCTTGTTTGTCACTTTTCGGATTCTTCTATTACATATTCGTCTAAACGTGCTGAACCTAATGTTCCTACTGCTGTTGTGCCCACTAAACCTTCTTCTCCGTCACTTTTCACTCTTTGTTGTTGGAATTTATCTAGCGCAGGGCATGCTTCTCCTTGCTGTCTTAAACTTCAAGTCAAGCATTGCTTTGTAAATATATTTTAAACAAAAAACAATTTAAGTTAGAAACACGTGTATCTGAGATTTGCTTTGTTAACGTTTATAGTATACTGAAGTTCGTTTTTCTGTCTTGCAAACGAAAGGCACTTCAAACAAATAGTGACCTGAATCAGAGTCTACTAAACGTGTGCTATCAATGCACGGTTTTTTTAACAAACACAAATTTCTCATATACAACTTAATGTATAAATTTGAAAGCCTACGAAGAAAATAATAGACTTCGCGTGTTGGCATTCATCCTTCGCAATATGTTATTCATATACTGTAATACATATGTTGAATACTTTATCTCTTTTTCTAAAGCACAATGAGAAGAGTAACAGTACATTTTCAAAAATGTATAAGCACAGTGATGTACAAGTGGAAAATGTAAAATTAGATTAAATTAAGAGCTATCCGAAACCGCCACGGTTTATAAAACGTACTGATGCGTCCGGAAGCACGCTAAATGAAGTGACTCATGAAACAAATTGCCTAAAACAACATTTCAGGCAAGTGAAATAAATGTTAGTGCAAACGAAGAGACAAAGGAATGTTGATTTAACCGCCACTATTTATTTTCGCTGTACGCTGTAAAATTATACTCTCCATATTGAAAGTTGCAGCCTTCTCCTAAGGAAGTAACTGTTCGTCATTATGTATCATTCATTAAAATTCAATGCTGATTTGGTCTTAAACGAGCCCTAAAACAAGAATTGGTTTGGTTATTGACGAAGAACATCATCAAATTTATTGATCAAGAGATTAATATATATCTGAAACTCTTCGAAGCGTACTAGTCACCCTCATGCATATGTAACAATGTAGGGATAGGAGACGTTTTGTTTGTACTATGTAGGATATAGTTTGAATATTATTATATCGTTGACGTGCAGTTCCTGTCTTATTAAACCAGATTAATCATTCACTCGGCATCTTCCTAACATTATACTGCAATATTTCAATTAGAGGTTTGTACTAGGAAGACGTTTACAGATTGTGTTAACCAGTTCAGTTGTCCTACAAAAAGGATAACTTAATATTCTGACAAATATTAATTACAGCAGTTTTATTATACTGTACATAATTACTCAGTTGTAACCTAACGCTTTAAAGGTTATTTTTTTGTACATTTATTTCAAATCAAACATTTATTTGTGTCAGAAACAAGGAGAAATGAGTAATACATCTAGATCTTAAAACTCAAGTCACTTAAAAACGTAATAATCAGTTAACCTAAGACTTTATTTATTGTGAAGTTCATTTTGCCAAATATACTTCTAGCGTTGGCATTTCCGCAAAGTTAGTGTGGGTTAACAAGAAAGATTATACGGCCTACTTAATGTATACTATGTATACATCATGTCGTATTTACAAGCTTCTGTACAAAAATAAGCACTTATGTGTCTAAAACTGCATAATAAAATTCTGTTTGCAAAAATCTTAACCTTAATAAACCAAATAGCAAGAAAACGAACAGTGAAATCTCTTATTAATTGATCAGCGTTAAATCCTGCGCCAAGTAGTAAACAGCAATAATGGAATCGTCGTCAACTTAAGACCGTCTAATTCCAAAAATTACTTATAAAATAATTAGCAACAAGAACGTAATCAAAGCTATCATTATCTACTGACGTATGTAAAGCGCAGATAATAAAACTGTGCGAAAATTACATACACTGTTGTATACATCAATAAAATAATACGCTCACTAACAATATGTATTATACTACAAAATAATTACAATCACAGGGTAGAATGTACAACTATTTAAAAAAAAAGACAAACAATTAAATTCGATTCCGAAGGGAAGTAATGCGCGATCTATATTGCCTAATTTCCAATAACGTAATTAATGGGTAGAATCTTGCAAGTTCAAAATTTCCATAATTAAATATCCTTAAACCTTAATTTTAATTATCCCTTTTACCAGTATATTGAAGACATATATTTGGCAAATTTTACAATGTGAATAACTGAATATCAGTGCACAATGTAAAAAAAAACAATGATACACAATAGTGCAAGATCACAGGTAGGATGAACTCACTTTGGTAATTGATACGTTAGAATGAACAGTATATATGCAGTACGACTAAAGCAATTGTGTTAATCAACGTTTTCAGATGCAGTTCTACAATTTTTAATAAAATTACAAAACACAAAAAACTAATTGCTCTAAGGTTGCACAGGTTTTCAGTCTAACTTTTTTCCATCTCACAGCGGCAAAGACAATTCTGGTACGATTGACACTTCGTTAATTGATCGGCGAAACGAAGAACGATAATCTGATTAATTCAAAGGACAGTAATGTTGGTATCGTCAATATAACTCGGTAGTTTGTTACGAGGTTCGTTAAGTTTGAATGATTGTAGACAGTTTTCTCTTCATAAAAATTTATTTTATTCAACATATTCGAGATATAAATGCTTTTATTGTTAATTGTGCTATAACTTAATATTTTGCGTCGTCTTCGGATACAAAGGGTTACTAGTTATTGAACACTTATTCGTTTCTGCAAAAAATAATACTGTTTATCATTTTGCATGGATTAAATATGTCTTTTACTTTTTTCTAAACAACTATCGAACAAGAATTACAAGAAATTTGTTTCCGGCGCTTGAACCACTTTTCTTAAGATCTCCTTCCACAAAGACATGTCACTCACTGTCATCAACTTAATCGATGCTCTACTAGGCTGCCTACCAAAGCAGAAATAATTTTGCACTTCAAAAATTTCGCATTCCAGGAAAATGTCCGATTTGTAATGGATGCGGATTTAGAAAGTTTTCTAGAAAAGTCTACAAATTTAATATGCATCGAAGGTAATACTCTATTTCACTCCCATATACCCTTCAGCATTACTTGAAGTGCTCATACAGTGATTCTTAATCTAGATTTAGGCTGCATAGAAAAAATGATTGTATTCCATAGTTTGTTAAATAGCTTCAATGCATATTGGGCTACGTAAATAATCAATAAAATAATTTCTATGGATACTTTAAGTCCCACTCAGGATGAACACTTTTAAAGTGTCACGGTTTGTCACATTTTCGGAAAACTATTTACTGATTATGATGTAAAAGTATCACATCAAAAGTGTAACCTAAACTATAAAGACTCACAGATTCCGCCTCCAGTGTTTCATAATTTATCAGGTTATGACTCACTTTTCATTACTTATGCCCATAAACGAGGGAAGATGTATTTCTTTTACCAAACTCATAGAAGGCAATTACATTAAGTTTAGATTTATTGACTCTTTCAGATTTATGAGTAGTAGTATTCAAAAGTTGTGAAACTATTTGGAAAATGGTAAAAAAATTATTGCCAGAGCTAATTTTAATAATGTTAAAACATTTTCTCTACCAGTTCGCCAAGGTGTGCTTCCTTATGGGAAGTTTTGATACTTGGGATAAATTAAGTGAGACCAGCCTTCCTCCCAAGGAAGCATTTTAGACACCTTATCAATGACGGAATCAATTGTGCGAATTTTGCGTACGCGGTTAACGTTTGGAACAAATTTTATACTAAATCGTTGGGTGAATACTCAGATTTGTATTAAAAAGGATGTTCTACTTTTAGCTGATATTTTCGAATATTTTCGGCAAACTTGTTTAAGTACTTTCGAAATTGATTCCTGCACTATTGTGCAGCCCCCGGTTTAGCATTCGATGCTATGCTTCAAATTACGCAAGTAAAGTTAGAACTATTTACAGACATTGATATGCCAATGTTTATTGAAAGAGAAGAACATTGGAGAAAAATTTGATCCCACTTCTGAAAGTACGTATTTAATATACTACGATGTAAATAACCTATATGGAGCCGCCATGTCAAAATTTCTACCATTTTAATAGTTTACAATCGATTAAGTATGCATTAACTGCTTATTTGTACACTTCTCACAAATCACCATTATGTTTAAATGGTGACCATTTAGTGTTAGAAGAATAATAACCTTCATCTTCTTCATCTTCATTTTTATTTTTACTACTACGATCGATAATTTGACAGCACCAACAGCACAATGTTAAACTACTATCATATTCTTACTGCAACTATGTGGGGCATCCGTATACAACGGTGAACTGAGTTTTGACTTTCTAGGAATGACTGTATTGCTGCTTGCATTACAATTGGATAACGATTTTACCTGCTCGCAATTGCACTACGACTAAATACTGTTTAAGAAATGATTCTATTTTATTTATGTATGGCGAGGTTGTAGCACTACCATTATGAACAAAATGTTTGTTATTTTCCAGCTGCACCTAAACTACTTACGAACATATCCTTCGTATTTAGTAGCGTTTTAGATTTTTCAATTCGGGTCTTCTCTTTGAAATTACTCATAAAAACGCTGAGGTGATACACATTAGAATCAGCTGTTTTCGTCACTATACATTCACCATACTTAGTATTAATTACTGCCACATTCATCACTTTATACTTTTTAAATATCTCGAGGTCACACGCATTTTTAAAGGGATACAAATAGGTGCTTTGGTTTAATGCTAATACCATGTTTAACAATTACAGGTTGCTAACTGACTGACCTCAATACACCTCGCTGCGGTTTATATAAGAAAAATGTGTACTTGACTTGAGTACCTATCAAAACATGTTTCAAATACTCACCTTAACCTAGTTTCAGTTTAGACAACGTTTAGACCTTGACTTAATTTATCCAATACAAGAACCATTTTACCTTGACCTACTGTTTAACATAGACTACAACCTGTCAGACTTCTTGTTTCCATGAACTGATTCTATTTTTAGATTTCTAATTGTAATACGATATCCTTGTAGGTCAATAAACTTTCACCTTAAAAATTATATTTTTAGATTATTAAGAATTGTAATATGACCTTGAAAATTCAATGTTTAGGTTAAAATTTTAACCTTGAACAGCTGAGCGTCAAATTTAGATTTCCCGATAAAATTTTGACCTTGAAATGTTTGACCTTGAACAGATTTAATTCAAATGTATAATATACAATGAATTGGTAGACGTTATTAGCATTTAAACAAAACATAAAAATTCCTGTATTTAACAATTAAGCTACGCTACTGGAAAGGAGTTGAAAATTAGTTGCAATGTTAATGTTAATATTTTATGTTAATATACATAAATCACATATTCGAATTCAGAATAAGTTGATGGGTTAACATCTAACACGATTAAATAATTTCGATCGAAGTATAAATTAAGTAGTATTTACATCAATAATAAATTTAAAATTTAATATCTTTAATAATAGCCATCACTATAAATTTAGCTAAATAAATGGTCGAAGGGCTTATTTCACAGTTAGTTGGGTATAGCTGGAAATTTAACAAACTCGTTAAAGTTGTGTTTAACGTAAACCATAGTGAACAAGAGTAGTACTGAGGCACCTTGGCCGCCATCTTGGAAGTTGACGTCACAAGCCCGCCCACGTGGGGGACCGGATTTTCCACCCTTATTTTTACACGCTTACGTGTAGGACCTGTTTTTTCACCCCTATTTTTGCACATCCACGTGTGAGACCGCATTTTCAACCCTTATTTTTATATACCCTCGTGTGAGATTTCTTTTCGGAGGTCTTTTTCTACCCTAATTTTACATACACCTACGCGTGAGACCGTATTTTCAACCCCTGCTGGAAATTTTATCCCTAATTATTTTTTTATACGCGTACGAGTGAGACCGGATTTACCACCCTTATTGTTAGTCGCTTACGTGTAGGACGTATTTTTTCATCCCTATTTTTACACATCCACGTGGGGGACCGGATTTTCCACCCTTATTTTTACTCGCTTACGTGTAGGACGTATTTTTTCACCCCTATTTTTGCACATCCACGTGTGAGACCGCATTTTCAACCCTAATTATTTTTATATACCCTCGTGTGAGAGACCGTATCCTTTCTTTTCGAAGGCCCTTTTCAACCCTAATTATTTTTTACTCGCTTACGTATAGGACGTGTATTTTCACCCCTATTTTTTACACACCCACGTGTGAGACCGTATTTTCAACCCTAATTATTTTTTACTCGCTTACGTGAAGGACCGTATTACCCTTATTTTTATTATTTCTTTTGGGGTTAAACCTTATGGCTTATTAAGGACCTTTTGACAGCTAGGACTTTTGTGGTTGCTAACGTGAGGACTGGGGTGGGGCTGGTCTTGGTTAGAACTGTATTTAGGGTTGGAGTTTAGGGCTGGAGCTAGGGATAAGTCTTAGGGTTTAGTCTTGGGGCGGGACCTGTAGCTAGGTCTTAGGGTTATTTATGATGGTATTAAGGTCCTTCTGGTAGTTTAGCCCCCGGAGGCTGGGCAGACACATACGCATACAATAATTGCATAATTAATAAGATATTATTATTTAGTCTATTGCTTTAAAAGGGTTAAATGCTATTGGAGAAAACGTTTCTAATAAGGAGATGAGATAGCAGCTGTGTTAAGGATTGATCTTGCGTGGGGGAATTTGAATTACAGTAAAATTTAATTATAGAGCACTTATTTTTCATTGTAAATTGCATACTTATCCTCAGTGAACTATAAAAAATTACTGACATTCCTAATGAAACAATTTTTTTTTTATTAAGTTGATTAATTACATTAACAGTTTGTGTTTTCTAAAAACGCGTATTAAAAACATAGTTTACCTGCATTGAAATAATATCCATCCGTCCGCTAAGAATGTTGTACACCTTAATATTTTTTTAAAGAAACTTAACGCTTGTGTTTTATAACTGTAATTAAAAATCTGTAAATAAATAAAGGGTTAACACCACACTTACCAGCTCTGTACTTAAAGAACGTTTTCGAGGGACTGCTTTATGAGTGATAGTCACCGCTTTGTGTTGCTTCTGTAATTAAACTTTCTAGGTTGTGTAAAAATTAGAGTGTAAAATATACAAATAACCTTAGCATCTTTATCGCTCTTACTGCAACATACATTTACCTTTCTCTTAAAATAAAATCGGTTTGAAAATATTCACATTGTACGCACAAATTGTTTTTGTAAAAACCATATTAAGTGTTTGGAATGTTTAAAATTCCATAACAATATGTAGTAAGAAATCACTGTTCACGGTCGTCTTAGGAGAAAATACCTCGACCATAAAAGAGACGTTTAGATTTATAAACATATCCCCGGGGCTATGTTAGAGTGTGGTTAGGTCAATACTTCAGACATCCCCCGAAGATGTCCGATTCTACCCGAACATTGACGAGCACGCTTGCGCACAAGACCAAAGGCTAACTGCGTTCTGGCGTCTTAGAAGAAAATACCTCGACCATAAAAGAGGCGTTTAGATTTATAAACATGCCCCCAGGGGCTATGTTAGAGTGTGGTTAGGTCAATACTTCAGACATCCCCCGAAGATGTCCGTTTCTACCCGAACATTGACGAGCACGCTTGCGCACAAGACCAAAGGCTAGCTGCGTTCTGGCGTCTTAGGAGAAAATACCTCGACCATAAAAGAGGCGTTTAGATTTATAAACATGCCCCCAGGGGCTATGTTAGAGTGTGGTTAGGTCAATACTTCAGACATCCCCGAAGATGTCCGCTTCTACCCTAACATTGACGAGTACGCTTGCGCAAAAGACCCAAGGCTAGCTGAGTTCTCGCTTCTCGTGTGTTTCGCTCTTTAAAGTGTAACTGTCATCAAGTGAGCATTACTATAATGTATTCTCCTGTTTATGAGCCAACATCAGCGGACATTAGAGATTTTACTGACTTGTTAATAAACTATTACAACATAACCGTTCAAGATAATGATGAAAGCGATGACGTGGTTGAGCTGGGTGTATCTCACATCCAAGATAATGGTGATGGTTCACAGAAGAGAAAGAAGAGCGATGAGGTAGGAGGGAAGGGCAAATCTCAAAATCATGATGATGATGATGAGGACGACTCACGGTTCAAGAAGAAGAAGAAAACCGATAAAGCATGTTATTAAATAATAATGATGTATTGTTGTTTATAATAATAATAATAATAATAATATATTTTCAAAACGTTAAGCTTTCCTTCGGTTTTGTTAATAAACCTGTTTTTTCCTGGCGGTGCCCCACCGTCTTGATTCATGTTTGCAAGTTTACAAGTTTTTCGCTTTAGCGTGTTTTCGCTCTCTCGTGTGTGTGTGTGTGTGTGTGCGCGAATACGTGCGTGCGTGCGTGCGAGCGTACGTACGGGCGTGCGAACGCGCGTACGTGTGAGCGTGCGTACGTGCGAGCGTGCGTACGTTCGTGCGTACGTGCGAGCGTGCGTGCGTACGTACGAGCGTGCGTATGTGCGTGCGTACGTGCGAGCTTGCGTGGGTGCGTGCGTACGTGCGAGCGTGTGAACTTGCGTGCGTGCGTACGTGTGTACGTGCGTGCGTGCATGCGTGTTTTTTCGCTTGATCCTCGTGCTAAAGCAGTGCTAGTCGATTGTATGTAGTTGTAGGCCCTATTGTGTTGACTAAGGGCTATAATTGGAAGCGTTGCTTGCTGTACCCTGACCGTGGAGTTATGTTTAATTAGCTTTTTTTTGCAGATGTATTTATTTATGATAAGATCAGGCTTGCACGTAAAGTAATATAGAGGTGAAACTAACTAGCTAATGTGTTTTGCTGCTACACGTATCACAGTATTGAAGATTCTGTTTATGTATTAGAAAAACGTACTACAACCTCGAAACAGAGTGCAGATAAAAATTGAAGAAAGATGTACGCGGTACAAGTGTTGAGATGCTTGAAATCGATCCCCCAGTCACAAGAAGAATGTGTTTTCGACTTACATGTGCTTCTAATCAGCTACCCAGACACGCACCTCGACCGTGTGCGATTATCGTAAACACGGATCCTGCAAACAAACCAGACCAGCATTGGACCTCTATCTACATTGACGAGAATGGTAACAGGGAGTTTTTTGAGTTTCAAGCCTACTTGTTTCTCAAGGTTAACAATTTTCTCAAGGTAGAATGAGTATGCTGTTGTGAAATAAAATTTCGTGTATAGATAAAGCATATAGTCTACAAAGGGTAATTAATAGAAAACATTTTTTAATAACATTTTTTCTCAGCATAATAAAAATAGACATAAACCAATATACGTCAGCTTAAACTCAAGTGTACATTTTTTATAAAAGTTGCTCGTAAGGCTAACTTCAAGGTAAACTTCAAAATCTATGACTAGCTAACTTCAAGGCTAATTTCAAGACCAGCTTGTTTCTCATGACTAACAATTTTCTCAATGTAGAATAACCACGTTTTTGTAAAAACGTCTTATGTGATAGCATTGTCTGCCCCTTACAGATAAATTCTTTGTGTTTAAAACTGTTTCCTTGTTCTGGATGTAGATTTATAAACCTTCATGTTAATTATGCTAGTATTTTTGAAATATCATTCGTATATAAGAATAATACAAGGTTTGCTTTAAACGATCTTCATCGTATACTTTAACAGTTAACCTTTTTCAGATAGTTGATCGCCCCATTGTTTTTTTTTCTTTTAATTCGGCATGTGTGTTTTTAAAAATCGTATTATATAAAATTTATTATTTAAGGTTTTTAAAAAGAAATTATATTAACCATTTATATTGGTTTTTAGACTATAAAATTAGATAGTGTTATATAATTACACGGTAATTAGTTAAAAGTAAACGTGAACAGTGATTTCTTACTACATATTGTTATGGAATTTTAAACATTCCAAACACTTAATATGGTTTTTATAAAAACAATTTGTGCGTACAATGTGAATATTTTCAAACCGATTTTATTTTAAGAGAAAGGTAAATGTATGTTGCAGTAAGAGCGATAAAGATGCTAAGGTTATTTGTATATTTTACACTCTAATTTTTACACAACCTAGAAAGTTTAATTACACAAGCAACACAAAGCGGTGACTATCACTCATAAAGCAGTCCCTCGAAAACGTTCTTTAAGTACAGAGCTGGTAAGTGTGGTGTTAACCCTTTATTTATTTACAGATTTTTAATTACAGTTATAAAACACAAGCGTTAAGTTTCTTTAAAAAAATATTAAGGTGTACAACATTCTTAGCGGACGGATGGATATTATTTCAATGCAGGTAAACTATGTTTTAATACGCGTTTTAGAAAACACAAACTGTTAATGTAATTAATCAACTTAATAAAAAAATTGTTTCATTAGGAATGTCAGTAATTTTTATAGTTCACTGAGGATAAGTATGCAATTTACAATGAAAATAAGTGCTCTATAATTAAATTTTACTGTCATTCAAATTTCCCACGCAAGATCAATCCTTAACACAGCTGCTATCTCATCTCCTTATTAGAAACGTTTTCTCCAATAGCATTTAACCCTTTTAAAGCAATAGACTAAATAATAATATCTTATTAATTATGCAATTATTGTATGCGTATGTGTGCCCAGCCTCCGGGGCTAAACTACCAGAAGGACCTTAATACCATCATAAATAACCCTAAGACCTAGCTACAGGTCCCGCCCCAAGACTAAACCCTAAGACTTATCCCTAGCTCCAGCCCTAAACTCCAACCCTAAATACAGTTCTAACCCAAGACCAGCCCCCACCCCCAGTCCTCACGTTAGCAACCACAAAAAGTCCTAGCTGTCAAAAGGTCCTTAATATAGCCATAAGGTTTAACCCCCAAAAGAAATAATAAAAATAAGGGTAATACGGTCCTTCACGTAAGCGAGTAAAAAATAATTAGGGTTGAAAATACGGTCTCACGTGGGTGTGTAAAAAATAGGGGTGAAAATACACGTCCTATACGTAAGCGAGTAAAAAATAATTAGGGTTGAAAAGGGCCTTCGAAAAGAAAGGATACGGTCTCTCACACGAGGGTATACAAAAATAATTAGGGTTGAAAATGCGGTCTCACACGTGGATGTGCAAAAATAGGGGTGAAAAAATACGTCCTACACGTAAGCGAGTAAAAATAAGGGTGGGAAATCCGGTCCCCCACGTGGATGTGTGAAAATAGGGATGAAAAAATACGTCCTACACGTAAGCGACTAACAATAAGGGTGGTAAATCCGGTCTCACTCGTACGCGTATAAAAAAATAATTAGGGATAAAATTTCCAGCAGGGGTTGAAAATACGGTCTCACGCGTAGGTGTATGTAAAATTAGGGTAGAAAAAGACCTCCGAAAAGAAATCTCACACGAGGGTATATAAAAATAAGGGTTGAAAATGCGGTCTCACACGTGGATGTGCAAAAATAGGGGTGAAAAAACATGTCCTACACGTAAGCGTGTAAAAATAAGGGTGGAAAATCCGGTCCCCCACGTGGGCGGGCTTGTGACGTCAAAATCCAAGATGCCGGCCAAGGTGTCTCAGTACTACTAACAAGGTAAAATAGGTTTGACTGAAAAATTGAAATTTTTCCCATACATCAGTAAGTGAACACAGGGATATAGTTTGGTGATTAAAGAACTATGTGTACCTTAATTATCGGAAGGGAAGGTAATTAATTAGTCAAGAATAAATTAAGTTCGAGAAAATTGAAACATATTTATGCAGCACTCGTTTTGTGAATGTTACGACTGTGTGTAAAGTGTGTCTATTTAGTAAAGTCTTGGTACCTATTATTGGATTACATACTGTCAATTAAGTAAGAGATTGTTATGTTTATTATATAATTTTGAGATCAACGTACTAAGATTAAATTTACATTTCAAATACATTATAAAGGATTTACTCGAATTAAGTGAACCAATTGAGTGTCATAACTTTCCATTGGATGATTTACGATGTTTATTTTGATACCAAATAAATTGTTAAGATTGTATTGTTTAGTTTGAAACTGTAATATGAGTTTACTTTTGTGATAATTTATTTGATTTTATACAGAAAAAGTAAATACTACTATTACATTATTGTTGAAAAAGACTCGCATGGTGCAGCTTAGTAATAGTTCATTGATTTAAAACTGTTTAAAATTTTCAGCTATACATGAATTGATTGCGACGTTGATATCCTAACATACTTGACGGTTAGTTACATAAAAAATATTTATCACTTTTTACTAATTCACTGTTTATTATTGTGATCGATCAGAAAGTTAATAACAAAATTAGTTATTGTCATAAGGAAAAAACGGGGTTTAGTACATTCTATATATATTTAGACAAACGAGGTACACATGTGATTTTTATCAAGTAAAGATATTATTTGCTACTATATACGTTTAGTTATCGTTATCGCGAACTACTTTTTTTTCGGACGTTTTCGTGTTTTGACGCGTATAGTTCTAGCTAAAATGTGTGCTAACCGCATATACAGAAATCAGATAAGTTGTAGTGGGACTAAAAAGGAAATTTGAATTTAGAAGCACATTTTATATAAAGCTCTTTTCTTCTGTCCTTTTTCGGAACTAAAATTTTACTAATTTATACCCGGTTTTGTTAGTGTAACGCAAAAGGAGCTAGATATTTTGTTCGAAGGTGATGAGATTTTTCAATTGGAAGCCAGTGAGGATTGGGTTCCAGATAATGAAGTAGCGTCCGATGCTGAACAGGAAGGCCACGAAATTGAAGTGACTGGACCCGAGCAGCATAATTACGGAGAAGCTGATATTACACGTGAACACTGAGGCAAACCCGAAATAAGTTTATTGATGGCGCAGAATGGTTCTCTGTTCCACCAGTGCAATCACAAAGACGTCGTTTGAACGTCATGCACCGCAAAGGCAAACACAATAAATAATAAATCAATACAAAATAAAATAATACTGAATGTAAAAATCTTAATCCGGAGTCTTTTTCAGGTGGTGTAAATGAGAGACTGGTCAATAGTTAATTCTACTGTTCAGTGATGACATAAAGGCCCAAATAGTAATGCACAAAAATCGTAAGTGCTGAATTCAATGGGTGTGAACAAATGGAACGATTTAACACTGGATTATCTGTGGGACCGTCGTTCATTATCTCTGTTTCATGCAACAATGAAGCGGGATAGATTTTAGCAAGCACTATAGGCTATACGATTCGCCAACGTACACACACGTGTCACGAGACGCGTGAACGACAAGGGTGCGCCAATTTCAGAGATGAATACGAGGTTGAAAGTATTATACTATCCGAATGAAACAGTTACAGTGGACGACCAATTGTTTCCATGTCATGGTAGAACGCCTTTTACTTAGCATACTCCTGATAAACCTAAATAATATTGCCTGAAATACTTTGTCGCCTGCGACGCTTTGACATATCCACTTAGATCAGTATTCTACCAAGGAATGCCAGTTGGCCAACCAAGACAAGTAGATGTGGGCAGTCATGTCTTTAGTATCTAAATATTACCATTCTGGTAGAATCGTAACGTGTGATAATTCTTATACATCATTACAACTTTTAAAAGTTTGCTTTTCGAAAAAATGCACGGTATATTGCGAATTAATTGAAGTCGCGCCTAAATGACGAAATTGGTACAACACGTTACGTTCTCTAAGAAGATTTTACGTTGCTTTCCATTACCGCAAAAAGAAATCACGCCGTCTATTTATTGAGCAGCATGCACTGCGGCCAGACACGAGAAAGAGTTAGTAATAAGGAGGAAACCAACCACTTATATAACCAAACAAAGGGCGGGGTTGATGTGTATGACAGAATGGTTGGAAACTACATAACAAAAAGGAAAACAAACTGGTCGCCATTAGCAGCCTTTTTCACCATGCTCGATACCATTGGTCTCGCTGTATACATTGTTTATCAAGAGCTACACTCAAAGGAAAGTGCCAAAGATTTTGGTAGACACATTGTTTGGCACAATGGAACAAGTGAAAGTCAGATCTAAAATAACTTCAATTACTGCCAATTTCTTGAACAGAAACATTCTTTTGGGAGAAAAAATAGTCTCTACCATTCTACCTAGATCTGGAAGGTAAAGGGTATTTGTTACAAATGCTACCAAGTTGAAAAAAAGGAAAACAAGGAACGCTTATCTTCGTTGCAACGGTTCAATTTGTGAAGTCCATTCTACTCAAACATACCAATGCAATGACCCCTGTAGATAATCAGAATTTTATTATTTGTACTACTCATGTCCGACTGCAACTAGGTAGACTCAACAAAATTACGCTACGCCCGAATCCAAACGTAGTAATAGAGTATCAAGAGCTCACAATAAGGTACAAATAATTACTTGGATCTGTGATGGAAAATCAACCCTCAAGGCCTCCTAATTTCTGCAATTTTGAGTTTAAAGACAAAAAGTATCACTGTGAGGCCGACTAGGGTTAACTACAACTTGATTTAGTTATTTTGATCAATTCAAATTTGAAGTAATATTATGATTAATAGGACAGTAGTAAATCAAATTCAGTTAAAAAGTTAAACAGAATGTCGTATGAACCGATAGCTTTAGTAACATTATAATATTATATCGTAGAATCTTAGAAACAAATTAAGAGGTTGATTTTATTTACAGTTGGCATATTTAATATTTAACATTTTTACCTCTTTAAAATTAAACATTTTCCCAATCTTGGACTTATATTTGATTAAATTCAGTTAAATTTGGTTTTTGATTGTGGTATTTTTCATTGTTAGCCTTCATTCTTCAGAAGGTGTTTTGATTTGTTACTTTCAAGGCGGCTTAATAGTTATTTAACTAAGTGTATTAATGAAGGCGAGATGTTGAGATCGTTAATTGCGCATTAATACTCGCTTGGTTATAATATTTTTCAGAGTCGCACCTTCATTTTCTCTATTTTTCTAATGTGACAACTTTATAATGACCAGACTGCCATCTCGTAATGTTGGTACAGAGCGCTTGAATTGTTTTTTAGACCTTATTAATGCATGGTTTGGAGTTGCTTAAAACGAGCTAGTAGAGTTGTGTAACATGACCTTCTTAGCTGTCGAATGGTAATGGGTTCGGTTCCCGTTACCATATACCCTGTATGAGTTTTTTGCAGGGGCTTTTCATCGGACACATGTAGCCGCATGGTTACTGCGTATACGTATACTGCGGCTATTTAGGCGAATGATGGGGTAGCATTTTCCCCTCAGTACCCTAATTCCGTTACTTTCGATCCTCTTCTGGCCACACCCATCCTTAATTCCAACTGTCACGTGGCCGTAATTTTATCACATATTTGCCGTTTATTTCGAAATTATAAATTATTTGTCAATACGGTATGTCTGAAATGTAGTATAAATCCATGCAATGGAATTTGGTGACGCATTATGCTCCGACATCTTTTTCGATTGTAACGTTTTATGCTTTTATTGAGTATTTAAAGGAATTCAAAAAAATTTTTTTTATTGGCGTTATTGGTGCCGATATTTAGTGAAACTAGTAAAAACTAGTGCGGTTGGGAATTAATTCGTTTTTTTTGTAAATAATAGTTATTTTCTTCATTGTAAGTTTTAGAAATACATTAAGTATAAAATTTATTACATTTCAAAATTAATTTTAGCCATCAATCTGTTGTCGTGTTTTTTTTTTTTGATAAAGTTTTAGTTTCAAACAAAGGGTTCGGATTTTATATACGTTAATTTAAGGTTAAATTTCATCGGGATTTTCTTTGGCGCGTATATAGGGTTACATTGATAAGACTCACGCGTTGAGTGATATTTTTGGGTGACGTAATCTTTTCGACGGCTTGCGAGTTCAATTCGTTTTTGGGGCAATTTAAAATTTTTAGTAATTCTTTTATAATTGAAGATGGGGAATTTTGAATAAGGGTGAATTTAGTCTTGCTAGCAGTGTAATTCAGGGCTCACCTATGTTTTCAGTGCTTCGCCGCACTCACGTAGATGTGCTAGATTGGAGGTGGTGAATTATTTTACGTCATTACCTGGAGGTTAAGTGGAGCTATTGTGGAAGTTTTCTTTTGTTACCCTTAATTGGAGGATTATTTTATCGTATCGTTGTGCTATATGGACAGTTTCTCGTCCATGGAATTTTGGGTTCCTATGGAGTTTCATCCCATCTTGAGTGCGGATCTATAGTAAAATAGTTCAGGATTTAGTTTTGTTGGCGACTTCGTGTGTGCAACTGACCACATAACAAATATTTCGCTGTACATGAAAAAATTTTCGTTATTTTGATATTGTAAATTAATAAGAACTATTCAGAACTTGTATACAGTGGAGTAATGTACCTAATGAAGTTTAATGGAAGTTTCAGTAATAGTGTAACGTACACACTGAATCATTGAAAATGGACAGGGCTATGCAACCAACATTACAGGAGCAAAATTACATGTTTAGAACGGTCTATAAATATAAATATAAATAAGGCTTAAGTCGGATTTACAGTTTTGTATTTCAAAAACTAATTAAGCATAGCAACCTTTTGACAAATTATTTATATTGTCATTTTCAAAACATTTTCTCATTATGAGTAAATTGGGTTGCATAACCCTGTTCATTTTCAATGATTCAGTGTTTACAACCAATCGTAAGATCAATCAAAACGTATTGGAAAGAGAAGTGTTCTCGAGTGAAATCATATTGGAAGTATCGAGTGCAATTTGAACCTCGATAATGTTTCCGCCGCCGCCGAGGTCATCCTATAGATTTCCTAGGTGTCTGTATAACAAAGGGTCTGTTCCGAATATAAGGTAAACTTTTTGTGCATTTTGATTTGCTGTGGTTGAAAAAATTTTAATAAATTCTTGTGTGTAGTGTATTTTCTTGTTATACATGCTAACGTTTGAATACGTTGCCTTTTGCAGTTCACGTTTTATTTTTTTGTATCGTTTAAATTTTAATGCAAGCGTATTCATTCGTGTTTATTATATTGACGACTTTGTATCGAAACTATACGTGGCCATGTGTTACAGTGAGAACGCAACTGATTTGGTATAATCGTTTGTTACTTTGGTGAGGTGCTTCAAAGATAAAATAATCTTAATAAGGCCAATACTGACACTAGCTACTTTCACAGCCTTTTGGGTAAACTATGTGATTTAATTTGAATGTAGTGATTTATGTAGCAATTGTGTTCACATTTCGATGACGGTGTTTTTTGTATTATTCAACATATATATCTGTCTTTAGGTTACATTATTTATTGTGTTTCTTTGAAAGTGTAAACCCATTTGTTATACTTACGCAAATAGAAAGTGTTTGTTTCTTGAAAGTTAGATAATGAATTAGCGTCAATATTTTTGTGTCTAATTGAAGTGTTATAATTACGTTAGAATGTTTATTATTGATTATTAATTTTAGCGTAGCTTTTAAAGATTTAATGCAATATTTTTATGAATTTGAGCATATTTGATTGATCCAATTCCATCTGGTTGGTAACAGAATTAAAGTGATTTTATTGAAGTGAAAGTTTATTGAAAATAAGATTTATTGAGTAAAGTAACTCAACGTAAATTATGAAGTAAGTCGATCGTTGACCGGTAAGCTGTTTTGCATACGAGGGTGTTGCGAGTAGTAACACCTTTTGTTGAAGTAATTTCTATAGGAATCAATATACTGATTGTAGATACCATTGATTGGCCTGATTTTCCGAACAGGTAAGCGATCTTGCTTATACGTTGTGGCGCAGTAGTAATTTTTGAGTTAGGTATTACAATCCTGATATCGACGTTTCGTAAATTTTAGGACTTCATAAAGTTTTCACTACGCTTAATTTTGTTGTAGTGATGTATCTTTGTGTTTTAAACTAAAGAATTAATTATTGTATTTTCATTTATTTTAGTTATTTCAGATAATAATTTTTGAGTTGAGGTTTGGCGAGATTTTAAGGAATTTGTGTTTTATTATCGCATTGTGCGGCTTATATTTAAAGTTTAAAATTCGCGTCAAAATTTTTGGAATAGAATTTTTAGCCCTAGAGTGGTTTATTTTTGAGTGAACGTTTTGGTTTCCTGTTAGGCCAATATAAGATTTGGTTATGACGTTTTTCCGTTATAAATATATTTAACAGGTGGCGCCTTTTTGACAATTTTTACCCGAATTTGACGTTGTTGGAGTTGTGACGAGTGCCCTTCTGTATCATTAAGTAAGAATCCCTCCCACACCACTGCGCTATGCCGTTGCACAAATTGTTTTTACGGGCTGGATGCTCTAGTAATTATTTGGCCTGTAACACACCATGCATATGTACGTAATGTATGTATGCTGAGAATCCATGATTGTGGATGCAGGACTTAAAAAGGTCAAGCAGCCCTTTTTTTTCCTTTTCAGTTATGTAATAACTTCCATTAATTAACGATTTTCTGAAATATTTAATCTATAAGAGATTTAGCTAATCTTTACTAAAACATAATTATATTCCAGTACACTTGCGCCGTCATCTTGGATTTTGACGTCACAAGACCGGCCACGTGGGTGACCACATTTTCCACTCTTATTTTTTATGGTTTCTTTTCGGAGGCCTTTTTCAACCCCTTGATGGAATTTTCATCCCTAATTACGGCCTTTTTGACAGCAACTTTTTTGTTGGCCTTGTTTTATGGTTTCTTTTCGGAGGCTTTTTTCAACACTAATTTTTTACACACCCACGTGTGAGACCGTATTATTTTTACTCGCTCACGTGTAGAACGTGTTTTTTCGCCCCTATTTTATGACAGCTCACGTATAGGAAGCGTATTTTCTACCCTATGGTTTCTCTTCGAGGGTTAACACTAATTAGAGCTTTTTTGCACATGCTCACGTAAGGGGCTGGGGTTGGTCTTAGTGCTGGGGGTTTGGTATTTGACTGGAGCTGGTCTTGGACTTGGACTAGAGCTTGGTCTTGGACTTGGTTTTAGGGTTATTTTTATTGGTCATCTAATTAAGGTCCTTTTGGCTATATTAAGAGCAGTACCCCTGGAGGTTAGGCAAACACACACGCATACAATGTTGGAAATTGCACAATTACCCTAATAAGATATTATTATTATTAAAATTATCGATCCTATTACTTTAAAATGGTCATATGCTACTGGATGATCTTTTATCTATACGAGAAAACGTTATATTTCTAATAAGGAGTTCTTGTGAGACACGTTTAGGGCTTCGAAACTTGATCTCGGTCCTTCGCCCCCTGGCTGGAGATGGTATCGGAACCCTAACCTTATAAGACAAGTGTAGAGCTTAACCCCTATCGTGGCCCCCTTGGTGCTATTGTATGCGGGTTCTAACTTAATCTTACAGCTGTAGGCCTTCGCCCAGTCATACAAAATTGTATTCTAATAACGAGGTCCTTGTAAGACAGGACTTGTATCAAGCTCTGTGCCTTAACCCCTTTGACTTAAAACTGATTTTAGTGCCATCTAGTGGCGTATGGACTAATGAACATTTTCTATAACGGAAGCAGATAATGCACACCTCTCTCTTGCTCTATCTTGTTTCTCTCTCACCCTCTCTCTTTCGGCTCTTTCACACACACACACACACACACACACACACACACACACACACACACACACACACACACACACACACACACACACACACACACAAACAAATCAATTAATTAATCAATCTAAAACAAATCACGTTCGATCACAGATCAATCTCAATCAATCAATCAACCGAAATTATGTCTTACAGTTTCCGGAAACCAGATTACAGTTCAAACTGAATACATTAAAGTCTAATTAAATATGACGTGAAATAATAAATAATTTCTACCCTAATGCCATGATGCTTTATGGATAGGCAGATTCTCTAAACAGTCACCACCTATACATTTGGAACATCATATCTGATTTATTTGCATGTTCAATTACATACACACAAAATTGTTTCATTGTAACGTGTTCATTAACAGTTGTAAAAACCCCATTAAAAAAGACTGGAAAGTAATAATTACTTATATATAACATAGAGTTAAATTAAGTTAACTTGTTTTTAAGAATATCAAGCTGAAATAATGGAAATAAAAGGCAAAAGGTTTTAATGGTTTTATTATTATACGTGAACTAACAATAACTACACGTTTAAAATCAACGAATACTTACCAGCTATCTATAGAGCTCATTTTATGACGTCATCCTGTAAGAGTAATAATACATTTTGAAAATCTTTATCGACATTTTTGTTAGCAATATCAGGTAAAAAACATATATTAAAAATAATACGCTTACGTTCAGAAGTGTTTTTTACTTCAGCTGTACCATATGTTGAACTGAAATACTTTTATACAACGTGTCCGCGTGTAATCGCACTAAACTGACCATTACATTCCGATCATTAACTAATTTAGAAAGTAATACACAAAACCTGATTACTGCTGCTCGTATTTTACCTTTCTCTTAAAAATAATTAATAACAAATCGGTTTGAAAAATATTCATATTGTACATACGGACAAACAAATTGTTTTCATAAAAAAAAACCACATTAAGAGTTTGGAATGTAAGTACGTGTGCAACATACGGTTTTAAATTGACCATGTATTTTCCCATATTATTTTTTATTAGAGTTTTTAAATTTTTATTACCATGATTGTTATTAAAATTATCACATCTCTATTAATGATTATTTTGATATAAAAAGGGATGCCTAAAATTTACCATTGCATTTTCAATTTTGGCAAAACATAATCTCGTTTTGAGAAAACGACCTTCAAAACAATCAATCAAACCAGATACATAAGAATCCTTTAATTATATCCATTTAAATAGCGAAATAAATAAATTCAAGATGTACCTGAAAATGACTTCTATAAAAAAAAAAGGTTGTGTCCTTATAAAAAAACCTTAGATTTTTATAAAACAAGACCTAACGTCCTAGTCGTTATTGAAAATGCTCAACCATCTATGTACAGTATACATTGCAGTAACAAATGTAATTCAACTCATTACTTTAAAATAAATGTGTAATTAAGAGATGGTTGGTATACATCAAAATGTTATTTGTTAACATACAATTTAAACACGCGTTGAACAAGCGGTCTTGCTTGCTTATGTTTTATTTACACACACCTTTTGAGAATGTTATGTCAAGGGCCCGCGACTAGAGGAAAGACCCGAGCGCAAGTTCCTAGGAACTGTATGTAGTTTTGAAAATATGCAGCTACGTGGAACTATGATCAATCTCTATTACAGAAAAACGTTTGTTAGCTCATACACCACTAGATGGCGCCACAAACAAGCTCAAACTTCCAGCCAACCGGACTCGACAGACGTGAGAGACGAAAGCCACGTTTAATCTCCAACGCTTTTGTTTTTTGTATTAAATCCAATAAGATTGATAGAAACTGGCTTCTTAAATATACAAATTATAAACAAACCCGAAAGTCCATTCCGAAAACAAGATTATTAATTAAAAATTGAAAGAAAACTTAGCGTTTAAAAAATATATTTGAACAATACATCATTTATTTATTTAATTTAATTCTTATCAGTCTTCTCCTTTTTACGACTGTAATTCGTCATGGTCTTGAGATTCGTCCTTTCCCTCTATCTCATCAGTCTTCTTCTTCTGTGAATCATCATTATCAGCATGAGTGTGAGATACATTCACCTCATCCACTTCATTGTTTTTATCATCAGCTTGAACCGTTACATTGTAGTAATTTAGTAACTAACTAACTACCCTGAAATCTCTAATGTCCTCTGATGTTGGTCCATAAACAGGAGAATACATTATAATAATAATGCTTACTCGCTGGAGACTATATACACAGGTAAAATTTTGCGATGCAATGTTTTCATATAGGTACGAATCGCATTAACCGTACTATAGTTAGTGCGACCCAACTTCTCGACTCCCAGAGATAACCGATTCTATCCGAACATTGTTCAGTACTTACACCCATTCCTCCAATATAATTTAAATAAAATCAAATAAACTAGTTTTACAACACTTTTATTTTTTACACAAAAAATAGGTAACATTTTTATACACAAATTACAATTCTCTCTTTATGTCTAACAGGCTTTAGTACATCCAAATTAAATTTAATTTTATAATTTAAATATATACTTTGTTCTTCCAATTCTCTTTCTAGTCAATAATTAGATATACATAATGTATTCAGATCGTCGAAATGTAATACGTTATGTAATTTATTTCTTGTGGTTATCGGTTTAATACCTATTATAACTAATTCTGTCCCCTCGGATAATCGCTCCAATTTCCTGCAGTCTCTAGACTTTATAATACGTTTCATTTTTACATAGAAGCTTCGTTAATTTATCCATGTCTTGTTGAAGGAAATTTACATGTTTCGTATTTTCTAAAGTTTTTTCATGCCCAACAACATCTATCATAGCAAGAGATTTCCATTAAATGTGGTCTTTTCATTAGTTTAAACGTCTCGTCTTCTTGTCTCTCTCGCCTCTCTCCCTCTCTCGTTTTCTCTCTCCTCTCTCTTTCCCTCTCGTCTCGCTTCTCTTCCGTTTCCTCTCTCTCTCTCTCACTCTCTCTCTCTCTCTCTCTCTCTCTCTCTCTCTCTCGCTCTCTCTCGCTTCACATAGATGGTTGAGCATATTCAATAATTACTAGGACGTTCGATCCTGTTTTATAAAAATCTAAGGTTTTTTAAAAGGACACAACCTTTTTTTTTTATAGAAGTCATTTTCAGATACATTTTGAATTTATTTATTTCGCTATTTAAATGAATATAATTAAAGCATTCTTATGTATCTGGTTTAATTGATTGTTTTGAAGATCGTTTCGTCAAAACGAGATTGTGTTTTCCCAAAATTGAAAATGCAATGGTAAATTTTACGCATCCCTTTTTATATCAAAATGATCATTAATATTAATAAAAAATAATATGGGAAAATACATGGTCAATTTAAAACCGTATGTTGCACACGTAATTACATTCCAAACTCTTAATGTGGCTTTTTTTTATAAAAACAATTTGTGTGTCCGTATGTATAATATGAATATTTTTCAAAACGATTTGTTATTAATTATTTTTAAGAGAAAGATAAAATACGAACAGCAGTAATGAGGTTTTGTGTATTACTTTATAAATTAGTTAATGATCGGAATGTAATAGTCAGTTTATATCCAGCCAGCCATTCACAAATCGTGTTTAGTGCGATTACACGGGGACACGTTGTATAAAAAGTATTTCAGTTCAACGTATGGTACAGATTTTTACCTGATATTGCTAACAAAAGTGTCGATATAGATTTTTAAAGTGTATTATTACTCTTACAGGATGACGTCATAAGATGAGCTCTACAGATAGCTAGTACGTATTCGTTGATATTAAAGTTGTAGTTATTGTTAATTCACGTATAATAATAAAACCATTAAAACCTTATAAAAATATATATATATATATATATATATATATATATATATATATATATATATATATATATATATATATATAAGTAATTATTACTTTCCAGTCTTTTTAATGGGGTTTTTACAACTGTTAATGAACACGTTACAATGAAACAATTTTGCGTGTATGTAATTGAACATGCAAATAAATCAGATATGACGTTCCAAATGTATAGGTGGTGACTGTTTAGAGAATCTGCCTATACATAAAGCATCATTGCATTAGGGTAGAAATTATTTATTACTTCACGTCATATTTAATTAGACTTTAATGTATTTAGTTTGAACTGTAATTTGGTTTCCGGAAGCTTTAGTTTTAGGTTGATTAATTAATTGATTTGTTTGTGTGTGTATGTGTGTGTGTGTGTGTGTGTGTGTGTGTGTGTGTGTGTGTGTGTGTGTGTGTGTGTGTGTGTGTGTGTGTGTGTGTGTGTGTGTGTGGTGTGGTGTGGTGTGTGTGTGTGTGTGTGTGTGTGTGTGTGTGTGTGTGTGTGTGTGTGAGTGTGAGTGTGAGTGTGTGTGTGTGTGTGTGAGTGTGTGTGTGTGAGTGTGAGTGTGTGAGTGTGTGAGTGTGTGAGTATGTGTGTGTGTGTGTGTGTGTGTGTGCGTGCGTGCGTGCGTGCGTGCGTGCGTAGGATCGATAATTTTAATAATAATATCTTATTAGGGTAATTATGCAATTTTCAACATTGTGTGCGTGTGTGTTTGCCTAACCTCCAGGGGTAGTACTCTTAATATAGCCAAAAGGACCTTAATTGGATGACCAACAAAAAATAACCCTAAGACCAAGTCCAGGTCCAAACTCTAGCCCAAGTCCAGGTCCAGCCCCAGCACTAAGACTAACCCCAGCCCCTCACGTGAGCATGTGCAAAAAAGCTCTAGTTAAGGTTGACCCTCGAAAAGAAACCATAGGGTAGAAAATACGCTTCCTATGCGTGAGCTGTCTTAAAATAGAAGCGAAAAAAATACGTCCTACACGTGAGCGAGTAAAAATAATTAGGGATGAAAATTCCAGCAGGGGTTGAAAATACGGTCTCATACGTGGGTGTGTAAAAAATTAGGGTTGAAAAAAGCCTCCGAAAAGAAACCATAAAAAATAAGGGTGGAAAATCTGGTCTCCCATGTGGCCGGTCTTGTGAAGTCAAAATCCAAGATGGCGGCGCAGGTGCCTCCCTTCTACTTATTCCGTAGTTGGTTTTTGCATATACGTTCCTAATGATTGTAGTAGGCTTATATGTATGTTTTCGAAAAGATAACTGCAATTGTTATCGAAACGTTTAAATTGGTAAAATAATTAATTAGAAAGATACGACTTCGTATCCAAAACCTAATAATTTTAATTTACAAAATGTACTTTATTGGCCTCTATTTTGAAAGTAGCTTTAATTATAAAGTTTCATTAAAATCGATTACGTATTTTTTTTAGTTATCGTGGATAAAAGCGACAAGTCCATAATGGTTATGGTTTTTAAAATTCTGAAACAGGTAAACTCGTAGAATAGTGGAGATCAGTTCGCGCACAAAAAAGTAAAATTGTAATATAAAAGCAAACAGGTAATCTAAAAACGCTAAGAAAATTTCAATAATATAACGGTACAAATAAAATAAAATTTCTAGCTCGTGTGTATTGCACACAACAACAAATTTTTTATTTCGTATTCTAATGCACAATCATACACGTTCAGAGTTTTTCTTATGTTGCTCAATGTCTAATTTGCCTTTCCCATTCTTGTGATTCTGAATGAAATAATCCAATAGCACAAAATTTTAATACGAGCACTGTTAAGAAAGCATGAATGTACGTTCGTACTATAATGAGAAGGTTTTTTGGTCGGAGTGAGGTTCTGAAAGCTTTCCCATGACAAAAGACTTCGCTAAATGAAAAAAAAAACTGACCGATAGTAAACATACAAGTACACTTAAATCAGAACTGGAATGCATGATTTTCAAATAATACATATAGTATAAGATACAATACCATACGATTGGAATTTCTATTTTTACATATAAATATGTGTTAAAGCTGTTAATATTAAAATTAAAATCTTTGAACAAAATTATCAGGCATCAAGTTTTTTTTATATCAGTAAAAAATAGACTGATAATGAAGCACTTAATGTTAAAAAGTATGTGATTATAATTAAAAACACGGATTTAATCCAAGAGGTTGAAGCGTGGGTATTAGATGCTCACACCGTCTGAATTTGTAATTGGCGTAGATTATTTTCCTCTTTGAGAATTTAAAAAAAATTCTTACATTAAAAGTCAGTTTAATAATTTGGAAAGCAGCCAATATTTGTAGTAAGTATTTCAAGCACGTAACTTACGAAATTCTTCGGTCTATCGTAAAGTGTCAACGATTGCTAGATATCCTTTAACTTTTACGTACATTCAGAAGAAAACGCTGAGAAGCATCTCGAATAAAAGAAAATTTCTCTGTTTAAAACCCAAGCGAATACCTTAACGGCAGTCAATAAAAACGTGACAAGTTAAAAGATGTAAGTAAAACTACTATATCGTGAAGGAAAATCTGTTTCCAATTCTGATTTTTTTCATTGATATCGGAGATGTACCTTATTGTCGACACTTTTCTGTTTTGTTCCCTCAGAAACGTATGCTTTCTTATCGCAAAACGGAATCACAATATGTTTCAAACTCGATCGCCACTCAACCCTGTCACTCACCTAAAATATATTGCACTGCTGTTTGTTTGTCCAGAGTCTTACACAATCGATTTACGAAGCAATAAACTCCTACTTCCTACCTTGTATTCGATTTTCTAAATTTATTTTCCCAATAAAAGAGATTTTAATTTATATACAATCGAATTGAATTATTTGCTCGATGTTGGGGCCTGGTATTTATTTTCGATCAAATCGTATAATAATAGCAATACAAGCTTTCACAGTAAATAGACATCCCCATTTTTTACAGCGTTTTTTATTTTCACATAATATTAATATCTTTAATACCTGAAAAGATAGTGTTTTAGATACGAATAAGTAATTAAGAAAAACCATTGTCATTTAAATACGTGTTATAATTTAATATTGTTCCAGTGGAAGCTTGTCACCGGTTATGAAAATTTTAAGCAAAGTACGGTAGATAACTTTTTTTTTCGTCTCGTTAACCCTTGTGGACACGGAAAAAAAATGCACCTACTAATACATAATTCTTATGTATTGTTTTGCACTTAGATTAAGAAGTGTGAATTGTTGATGCCTGTAACTATTTCCTATTAAACTGTAACTAGTAGAGGTTAATTCGGATTGCGCATGCGCGATTATGCACAAACAGGAATAAAGCTTATTATTAATTTTTTATATTTGGAGTTTACATTACTTCTACCTACATAAAGTCAAAACTTACATCGATTTGGGCTTGTACTTCGTTAGCACAGTTGGTTAGCGCGGTACTCTAGCAAAGTACAGGTCGCAGGTTCAAGTTCTACTCGAGGTTAACTTTTTATCTATGTATTTAATAAAATGAATAATAATTTTTAATTACATATTTAGTTTTGAACTTATTCGTTCATAACAAAAAATTCAGGAATAAAGCTGTTCGCATTAATTCAGTTGCAAATATATTGTCGCTTATGTTCTTTTTCTAAATAGCTTCCTTTTAAATATTTTTACATCTATTATTAGTATGCGCTATAGGGAGCAATAAGCATATTTGCAATCGCTTTTGGATTAAAGCAATTCTGAATCTGACTATAACGTGGCCCATGAAATATATGGTGATTATCATTCTGATGAAAAATGGCTTCCACAGGCCAAATCAATCCCAAATAGTGCTCAGGTAGCTTACTTTATTTTATATGCAAATACACTTCTCGTCAAAATCAGCGAAAAATTTAAATTCTAAATTCCTTAATTTTGGTACCCCTTAATCGACTTTGACTACCTTTTTTTTTAAATTGTAGGTTATAGTACTGGAAATTCAGCCAAGTGACTATCGATTAACTCCAAAATTAATTTCATTCATATACAAGGTGATACCCTTTATGAAAATTTTAAGGTAAATTTTGTAACACCCTGTGGAGTGAACTGGCCGTGTTACCAACTTTCTACAAAAACTGCTTAACCGTCCGTTAGTCTGGTGGGGTCTGGCAGACCCCAAGGTTCATATTAAGTATCGCCCTGCCGCGCACAAGTTTCACGCAGCACTTTGTTTCCGTGTATCTGCCGATATTGACCCGTTCTAACGATCGCTAGTATACGGTTTACAGTACAGATTATAGCACGAGTGTATTTTCGCAAATTTCGCTTCGGACTCCACCAGACTAAATCAGCAACATTTTTAATAATCTACGGTAAGTTGTTTTTTTTTCATTATATACTTATGCATGCACGTATAGTGTATCCTTATAGCCTGTTATAGTGGAAAATAATATTTGTTCTTATATTGCTCATACATGTATGGTTTATTTTTTATATTATTTGAATCTTTTATTGTACCTTCTTTTATTGTTAGTTATGTGACAAAATAATTTATTTTCAGATACAAGATGGGAGATTTTGTGTGAGAGCAGACTAGATTGCTAGCCCTCTTTGAAGAGGTGCAAACAGACATAAGCTCAGGTTCAGAATATGGGTAAGACTCCGAAATAGAGGACATGAAGGCAGACATCTGCAACTTCGACGAAGAATGAAATCTAGTTCAACATAACTCTGACTACCGTGGAAGCTGCTATTTCTGAAATGGATCCATTTTATTGGGGTATGGACAAATCTACAAAATGGTTCAAGATGCCAATTGTTTCAAGAAAAAGTGTGAAGACCCGGGCTGAAAATATAATTGTATATTTACCATGTGTAAGAAAACAGTTCAGAGAGGCGAAATCCCCCTTGGAGTGCTGGAAATTGTTTGTGACAAATGACATGTTACAAGAAATCGTGTTGAGAACTAACGAGAAAATTCGATAAAATGCAGCATCGTATTCAAAAGAAAATAAATACGAAGTAAAAGAGACAACTATTGAAGAACTCTGTGCTTTCTTTGGTCTGCTATATTTTTATGAATCAAAAACTCGACATGAGCGTCAAAAAATTGATATCCTTGCCGCCATAAGAACCATATTTGACCAATTCACATCCCAATGTAAAGCAGTCTATTCTCCCAGTGAATACTTGACAATCGACCAACAACTTCAATCGTTTCGTGGCCGATGCTCATTCCGTCAGTACATTCCAAATAAGTCCTCTAATACGGAATAAAAATATTTGCTCTAGTGGATGCAAGATGTTTTTATACCGTGAATATGGAGGTTTACGTCGAAAGTCAACCCGAAGGACCTATCAAGCAATCCAATAGTGGTGAAGAAATCGTCATACGCCTTATTGAACCAGTATCTAAAACTGGGCGCAATATGACATTTGATAATTTGTTCACTAGCTACCCACTGATGACCCGATTACTTTCTGAACATCGTCTCACTTTCATTGGAACTGTAAAGGAGAACAAAGGAGAGTTGCCCCCAAGTCTCCTCTCTACAGCTGACAGAAAATGACCCTCGAGCATGTTTGGTTTCTAGAAAAATATCACAGTTATATGTTACATGTCAAAAAAAAACAAAAATTTCTTCCTTTTCTCCACTCTACACCATGATGATGCAATAGATCGCAAAACAAATGAAAATGAAAAACCAGAATTAGTGACATTTTACAATTTGACTAAAGGGGGCGTCGATACAATGGACAAACTTTCAGCTACCTATGACGTTTCAAGAAATAATCGCAGGTGGCCACTCACCGTTTTTTTTTTCAATTTTGGATACAGCTGCTATTAATGCTAATGTTGTGTTCCGTAATAATACCGATAACTATGCCATGCCCAGACGTGATTTTTTGAAGACACTAGGAAATCAATTGGCGGAGAATCAACAAACTCAAGGACAAAGCAATGGACGAATTCCACGAACACTCCGGAATCCAGTAGCTGACCATCACGATCAAACACTGGCGACGAGCGTTTTCCACCAAAAAAACGAAGGTGTGAAGTCTGTCCGCCATCTTCAGATCACAAATCCAATTATTTTTGCAGAAAGTGTGAAAAAACTCTTTGTCTGCCACACGCAACACTTTTTTGTGAAGAATGCATCGATGATACTGTAAAAACAGACTAGTTTCACATTTCTTGTAACCATAAGATAATATTTCTAATTCGTAATAAACTATTTTCCACACTTGGCTTGTTTTTTTTTCTGCATAAAAAGTATTTTAGCCTTGAAAATAAGTATTTTAAAACAAAAACTCCACCCAATTCACTATGGGGTCTTATAAATCCCACCAGACTAATACCGCGAGTTTGGCCCACCAGACTAACGGAAGGTTAAAGATTAAAGGTTAAAGGTTAAAGTAGATACAGAGGTTTTTTGTGAACTTATGCATTAGTGAAAAAAAAACTTACAAGCTTACAGTTTACAGGCTTATATAAAGAGATATGCAGCTCCAAATTCACTCAGAAGTAGCCACTACTATGTGGGATGCAAATGATGCTGGGACAGATGAAAATTTGTAGTTGTTATTAGTATAAACCAGTAAATGGTACAAAACATATTTTATCCAGAAATAGTATATTAAGTATCAAGAACAGTAAAGGACGTTTACCGGTCGCGGCCATGCGACTGAGCGATAGCGAAGGCTCCAATTTGGAGACCGGTACAACTCTTAATTTTTGTGATGCTCATACTGTTTTTTGAACGATTGTATTAAATTTACCACAAGCGAAAAGTAAAAAGTGACGTTCTAAATAGAAATGTCCAAATTGCTTGTTCTAATTGTTGTGAAATATAGTGCATATATATATATATATATATATATATATATATATATATATATATATATATATATATATATCATAATGAATTCAGAAATGATTTTTTTTCAAATCCCAAGACAAATTTCCAAGAGGAACATTTTTCCAATAGAGATGGATTTGATACATGGCCGATAAAGGAGAAACTTCCTTTTTTCATAAGCTTCACTACGATATGAAAAAAACTTATGGTTGACGTACTAATTACTGAATTGTTACAGGAATACACCTCAGGAAAAACTTTTAGAGCATAAAATTACCTTCAAAAATATGGTAGAGTAGATGAGAATTGACAATTTGTCCCTCACTTTTCAATCAATCTGTACATTTACGGCAAGAAATATGTCTCCTTTACTTATATCTTTTCATCACCGTAGCAACGACTTGACATTAGTAAGCTAGTTGTCAAAATTTGTTTGCTATTACAGTTTTGCTGATTTCAATACGAGTTCTTTCTGTTGTAGTGATATTGTGATTTAGTTTTTGAGTCGTTCTTGTTCTTGTTATTATTATTGTTCTTGTTTGTGTTCGTGTTTTCCTTCTTGAGTCATATTTTCAAATGTAGAATATGCCGATATTTATTATTATTATGGTGTTGCCCAAGGGAATGCGAGTGAGGTTGCTAGACTGTATACAGCTGTATTCCCAAGAAGAATTCATCCAGAAAGAGGGGTAAGATGTGGAGATCTTGGAGGCCACGCCACTGGACCACCTCTTCCAATCCAACGTTGGGGATAATGTTCGTTTAGCCAATCTCTTACACCTCTTCCGTAGTGGGCAGGACAACCATCAAGTTCAACCCACATATCTGCTCTTGTTGCCAATGAAACGTCCTCCATCAATTCAGGGAGGTTTTCTTGAAGGGTATTCAAAAAATTCACTGAATTGACTTTATCTGGTAGAATATATGGACCAATAAGTTGATTGTTGAGTAAACCAACCCAAACATTAACTTTGAACTGGTGTTGAAAGCTATTTGGTCTCACAGTATGTAGGTTCTCATGTACCCAGACGTGCGTGTTATGTTATTGTTTCTCGTGGCATCTGCAATACATTGGATGACCGCCGCAAGCTAGTCTCAGGATTTGCTTCGAAATGCTGGATTACGTCGTCAATCCTCTCGACATTATGAAATTCCTCTTGATCTCTTAGGATCCTAAAATATCCTCTCTCTCTTAGAGCAGTGTGTACTCTAGAGAAAACTCTCCTTTCTGGATGAATTCTTCTTGGGAAAGCAGCTGCATACAGTCTAGCAGCCACACTCGCATTCCCTGGGGCAACACCATATTAATAATGAATATCGGCACATTCTTCATTTGAAAACATGACTCAGGAAGGAAAACACGAACACGAACAAGAACAATAATAATAACATGAACAAGAACGACTCAAAAACTAAATTACAATATCACTACAACAGAAAGAACTCGTATTGAAATCAGAAAAACTGTAATAGCAAACAAATTTTGACTAATGTCAAGTCGTTGCTACGGTGATGAAAAGATATCAGTAAAGGAGACGTATTTCTTGCCGTAAATGTACAGATTGATTGAAAAATGAGGGACAAATCGTCAATTCTCGTCTACTCTACCATATTTTTGAAGGTAATTTTATGCTCTAAAAATTTTTCCTGACGTGTATTCCTGCAAAAATTCGGTAATTAGTACGTCAACCATAAGCTTTTTTCATATCGTTGTGAAGCTTATGAAAAAATGAAGTTTCTCCTTTATCGGCCATGTATCAAATCCATCTCTATTGGAATTCAACACTCTTTAAGGAAATTTCATCTTCTACAAATTTTTCCTAATGTGTTTTCATGTAACTCTTCTAGTTTTGAAGATACAGCGTGATTTAAAAAATAAGTCCACGAAATAGAAAAAATAAAAAAAAATTTAACATCTTGGAAACCATCAACAACAGACACACCCTGTATTAACAATTTTTTGTTCCTTTTGGCCAGAGGAATCAGCTGTTTTCGTTGTGTTTCTTTTCTAGGTCGAGATTCCATTGCTAAAAAAATATTATGACTGGTTTTGAAATGAAAGCATTGTATGTATATATATATATATATATATATATATATATATATATATATATATATATATATATATATATATATAATAATAATAATATATTATATATGATAATAATATTTTTTTTTTTCAAACAGTGATAATACATTTTAAATATATTTCATATGTTGTTTCATATATATTATTATGTTATAATAAATTTTAAAATTAATTTATTAATAATTTTATGATTTTATTATAATGAAATTATTGTATTTTCAAATTGGATTTGACATTGTTGAAATGTTATGAAAAGATACAAATCCAGAATTATTTCTAAATGTGCTCACATAAAAAAGTAAGGATATCGCTATGATCAATATCGATATGAACAAACTGTCATCTATGTATATTTTACACTTAATTTTAATGTCTAAAAATTATTATTGATGAATTCAAATTTGGCATTTATGATATCAGTACTTAACCATAAGTAAAATCATATGTTAGACTATGACAAAAAGTTTAACAATACACTTTCTGTCATGTATAAAATTAAATGTTTTATTAATTTTAAATTAACTCAGCTCTGTTAATACAATTACAATCAGTTTAATGTAATTTAATCACAAATGTAAATTTATCTATGAATATAACCTCTAGTTTTAAGATAACTAGATTATAAAAAATTGACTTGTTTTAACATTGTTTTATTGTAGAACCTTGATAAAGGAACAAAATAAAAAGATTCCGAAATATTGGCAAATATCAAAGAGTTTTAAACGTATTAAGACTAGTTAGCCGCAAGCCTGATAACACTAAGCAATTAGTTAATAAAAAATTTTTTTTCTTAACATTGTAATGTTACTTCTAACTTATATATATATTATATATATATATATATATATATATATATATATATATATATATATATATATATATATATATATATATATATATATATATATATACAGTGCTTTCATTTCAAACCAGTCACTAATATTTTTTAGCAATGGAATCTCGACCTAGAAAAGAAACACGTCAATTTAGATGTCGAGGGGGACATTCAAAAACAGTGTTCATGGAATTTCCCCTCACTTTAAAATTTCAAATTGCACCCCCTAGCTTGTGATACATAATTTTGAAGGTATTCAAAATACAAATCCAACGCCGTTCAGAACATTGATTTCCATCACCCCATTTTGAAATTACAAGCGAAAATGTCAATACTGTAAGAATAAATTTTGTTCATTGACTTCATTGTTCAAGACAAAATCAATACTTTATTAAATGCTCAAAATGTTCTCTATTCTTAGGTAAACAACAATCCAATCTATTCGTGTAACCTCACTTTATTAAATCTCTATTAACGAATTCTTCTCCAACATTTTGAAATGTTTCCGCAGCAATTTGCTGGCAAGCTTGAGTGATCCTATCTCCAAGGGCTGAATATTTTCTGGTTGACGGTTACGATACACGATTGATTTTAAGTAACCCCAAAGGAAAAAATCCAATGGCGTTAAGTCGAGAGATCTGGCAGGCCATCCTATTGCGCCTCTTCTGCTAATCCATTTGCCAAGAAACCGTTGATTAAGCCACTCTCGAACACCCAACGCATAGTGTCTCGTTGATACTGCAAATTTCTTTCATCTAACAGTGGGTTGCCTTCTTCGTCAGCTTGACTTTCTAAGGCTTCGTTGAGAACTCGTGGTGTTTTTCTTACTTTGTTACATACTGAGCCAGTTTCTTCAAATTTTCACACCAGAGTTAGCACATATTAATATCCAACATTTTCGTCACGATGCGTTTCGTTGAAGACTACTAGCACACTTATTCTGGGATCCATACAAATAAATAATTTCAACTTTTTCTTGAATAGTGTAAACCATGATTGATTCTTGGTTTTATTCAAATTCAATGTTTTAAACTGAAGTAATGAATTGTCAAAATTTAAAAACTTAACCGAAACAGACTATATTATAAATCGTTGCAATCGCCAATAAATTACAAACTGAAATACGGCTTACCTTAACTGAACTCTGAAAACAAACGTAATTCAAATCGATAAAAACACGATAAAAATATTCGAGAGAAGAGATTGTTTCCATATCACTTCGTATTTCAGTACTTGATAAACTAAGGGTATTGTATTGAACAATGAAATCAATGAACAAAATTTATTCCTATAGTATTGACATTTTCGCTTGTGATTTCAGAATGGGGCGATGGAAACCAATTTTCTGAACGCCGTTGGATTTGTATTTTGAACACCTTCAAAATGATGAATTCTTCTTGGGAAAGCAGCTGCATACAGTCTAGTAGCCTCACTCGCATTCCCTTGGGCAACACCATAATAATAATGAATATCGGCATATTCTTCATTTGAAAACATGGCTCAGGAAGGAAAACATGAACACGAACAAGAACAATAATAATAACAAGAACAAGAACGACTCAAAAACTAAATTACAATATCACTACAACAGAAAGAACTCGTATTGAAATCAGCAAAACTGTAATAGCAAACAAATTTTGACAACTAACTTATTAATGTCAAGTCGTTACTACGGTGATGAAAAGATATCAGTAAAGGAGACGTATTTCTTGCCGTAAATGTACAGATTGATTGAAAAGCATCCAAATGGTAAATACAGAACGTCTGATGCTCCCGCAAAAAATAGTTTGCCATGAAAAGAACAATAAAAAAAAAAGAATCAAATTATGGCAAATCTCAGGTTTTATTTTAAACACGACTTGTGCATAAGAAAGAATGTAATTTATTTACATATTTTATTGTGTTAATTTTTATTGCAAAAGTGATCTTTTAAAATGCCATTTTTGTTTTTTAATCAAGAAATAGGGGATATCCATTTTATTTATGGATTTGTAAATGAAAGTTCAGTAGCAACAGCCCGTGAATATAGGTGAAGATTTCCTTTTAGAAGAGCTGCGCATCCTTCAGTATTTGTAAGAGTTCACCAACAAATTATAAGTCAGGGGTTAAATAATGTGCATGGTCGTCAAAATAATAATCATAGGCAGCAAAGAAATATTGCACGACGAATTTTGAGTGAATTCGACAGAGATCCCACAACTAGCATTAGAAGAGTATCCGTAGCTTTAGGTAGAGTCTCAAATACTACTATTCACGGAACATTAAGACGAGATCACCGATATCCTTACCATCTACAACCTGTTCAAGGACTACAACCAGGGGATGCAGAACGTAGAGTTGCGTATTGTCGATGGATTCTTGTTGAAAATAATACCAATCCAGGTTTTTTAAATAATGTTTTATGGACCGATGAATCCTGCTTCACTCGCCGTGGTATGGTAAATTTTCACAACCAGCACGTTTGGACACATGAAAATCCACATGTAGGTAGCCCGAGACATTTCCAACAAGAATTTAGTGTGAACGTCTGGATAGGTATTTACAATAATCACCTTTTTGGGCTCTACTCTTTACCACCTCGGATGAATGCTGCGGCTTTCTTGGAATTCTAAGAGAATGAACATGGGGATATGTGGGAACATATTCCCTTAAATTTACGAAGAACGGCTTGGTTCCAGCTAGATGGTTGTCCAGCTTATTATAGCAGAATAGTTAGAAACTGGCTGGATAACCATTATCCAGGAAGATGGATCGGTCGTGCAGGCCCAGTTCCCTGGCCGCCAAGGTCTCCAGACCTAAATCCCTTAGATTTTTTTGTGTGGGGGTATTTAAAAGAAACGGTGTATGCAACTCCTGTGACAACAAGAGATGAACTCATTAATAGGATTAGGGATGCGTGTAATGAAATAAGACAATTTTTAGTTAATATTCCACGTGCAATTATTCGTCGGTGTGAATTATGTATTCAACAAAATGGTTCACATTTTGAACAGTTTCTTTTAATTTATTTATTATTACCACAGCGTTTTTGTTTTGTTGTTATAGGTTCAGTTTATTTGTTTAATTTATTTATTTCGTTCGTTTCGTTCTTGTTAAAATCTCAAATGGAAATTCTTTCCAATTTTTTCCAATAAATACGTATTTTTTTAATGTTTATTATGTTATTTTACTTTTATTTTCCTTTATTTAATTCAACTGAAAAGTTAGGAAAAAATCAGTGGAGTACTACTTTTTATTAAGAGACAAAAAAACACGTGAGAATTGACATAATTTGATTCTTTTTTTTTATTGTTCTTTTCATGGCACACTATTTTTTGCGGGAGCATCAGACGTTCTTTACTTACCATTTGGAAGCTGTTCATGAATTACAGCTAATTTATCTCAAAAACTATGCATTTTTCGAAAAAAAAGCAGAAGACAAAAAAGTTTCTAAACCAAATGGGCAATCCAAATTTTTTAAGAGTTAGAGGCGTCGCATGGAAAAGTTTTGGGGGGATAAAGGGTGTACCACCCCAGAAAATGTACTGTCCTGTAGATATTGATAAACGTTAAACTACTCTTAATATTGAGTTTAAGAAGTGTAATATGTGTACTAAATTTGGATTTATTATTTTAAATAGTTTTGAAGATAGACTAAAAGAACTGACAAAAATTAAAACTATGTCATTTTTGACTGGAAACATTTGTTTTCCCATCTTTTCTGCTTCAGAAATTATTGAAGTCGCTCGGACCAACTGTTTACGAGAAAAATGCATCCTATGCATGCAAATTATTAAAAAGCGCCAAAGTAACTTATTTGCAAAAACAATGACATAACAATCCAACAATTAAATTTTAATAGCAACAATGAAGGGCAGTGATTAAAAACAAACATTAAACTATTTTACGAATGGTAGAAAATAATCCGAGAACAAGCACCAGGAAAACAAGTTCAGCGGTACGAAATGTTAACCGTGAATCAGTTAGACAAATGTTCAATGAACAACTTCTTCGCCGGTATCATTTCCAAAAGGTTCATTCACTATTAGAACATGACTTCCTCGTGTACAGTTTTGCAAATGGTTGCATAATAAAAGACACGATATTTTTTCTTCAATTTTGCTTACTGATGAAGCTGATTTTAGCCGTGATGATGTTCTGAACCTACATAATATGCACCATTGGAATGATGAAAATCCTCATCAAACTGTAATTAGAAGTCACCAATATGGGTTTTCCATTAATGTGTGGGCAGGTATAATTGACAATTACTTAATTGGCCCATTTCAATTGCCCAATCGATTGACAGGTAAACTATATCGAAATTTCTTGGAGAATGAACTAAATATGTTATTAGAGGATGTTCCATTGGCTATTATTGGTAGAATTCGTTACATGCATGATGGCGCGCCAGCTCAGTTTTCTCGATTGGCAAAGTAATTTTTGGAGATTTAAAATTTTGAAATACGTGGATTGGTCGAGGGGAACCTGTACCCTGGCCATTTCGTAGTCCCGACCTTAATCCCCTCGATTTTTCATTTTGGGGATTCATGAAAAATGGTGTCTACTCTGTAGAAATACATAATGAAGAGCAACTATGGATAAGAATGATGGAATCCGCAGATAGATTCCGTAATAACCCAGGAATATTCCAAAGATGCCGTCAATCCTTAGGAAGAAGAATTGAAAAATGTATTCAAGTACAAAGACAACAATTTGAACATCTAAAAATTTAATGTTTTTTTTCATCACTGTCCTTTCTTGTTGGTATTAAAATTTAATTGTTGAAGTCTTATGTCATTTTTTTGCAAATAAGTTACTTTGGCGTTTTTGGATAATTTGCATGCATCGGATGCATTTTTCTCGTAAACCGTTGGTCCCAGCGACTATAATAAGGTATACCTTTCTGAAGCAGAAAAGATGGGAAAACAAATTTTTCCAGTCCAAAATGACATACAGTCTAAGGCAAAACAGTTAGGAGTAATAAAAGAACTAAGGTCATATTTGAATTCTGCGTGATAAAAAGCCCCAGTATACAAATTTTTGTCCGCTTGTTACATCATTGTAAAAAGATATTAAAAACAAAACAAAACAATAATTATACTTCAATTCCCTAAAAGTTTTACGTTGGTAAGTAAAAGACGTCGGTAAGTAAATATTTACCGACGAGTTAGGCCTCGCAACCAGTAAACATATCCTACTGTCTTGGAAACAGATATGGTAAATAAACGAAAAAGCTCAATCGTGCAATCAATAATATTATATGGTAGGTACAATAAATTCCCCTTATTTTTTTTTGACTCATACTCTTCCTAATAGCCAACATACATACTATTTTAAGTTACACTTTTTAGTTCAGAACTGTCATGCAGAGTAAAATCTGATAGATTTTCAAAATCGCTGGATATGGTTTTTTGTTGTTTATTTTTAATGGCGTTCTTTTCTTTAGTCAGATTGGAATTTAAATTGACTGCAGTCTTGGTTTCTTGGGGCATTTTATTATCTTTGCGTGCCTTTTCCTCTTTTGCCTGATCTATATCTCTTCGTTTTTTAATGTTTTCTGGTGTGGTTAACACTGATGCTATTTGGAATCCCCTCTTCCTCGTCGCAGCAACAGCCCTTATATTTGGCATCGATCGGACATTAGTTAGAATTTTAATTAGAGTTAAATCTTCAACAGCTGAAGTGGTGGGTAACAGACGTTGGACAGAAGTAACATGTGATACACACTGAGCAGATGTGCATAGGAGGTGATACATATTTCCTGGTCTCAAAAGGCATGACTTCTGGTGCGTTGATTGTTACAGTCGTAGGTGAGATAGTGATACATGCATAGTGCTGAATGGCTTCTGGATTATAGTGAAAGATGCCTGTAGCTCTTAATACTGAAACTACATTTTGAACAGAAGCTGCTCTACCCCATGCATTTTTCATCAGTTTACAAATTGCAGTCTGGTTATTTTTCATTTCACTAAATTACAAATATTAACAGAACTAGACCAGCTAGATTGTCGGGTACGAAATGAGTTGTACCCATTGCAGAAAAATGTTTGAAATGATGTACTCAGATTTTGGAGACATATGGATAACAGAACCGGGTGGCGTGTCATCCTGAAATTCTTAGTCTTTTTTTTCCCTTGAAGATACCAGCGTGGTGGGGCGGGGGAGAAAATTTCCCTCGGCAGTACAGAAACCCATGATTGTAGTAGTCTATCCTCGCTCTACTGATGTAAGAGTTGCTACAGTTGATCCCTTTTGTGATATAACAGTTCCAGGTTTATTATTTACCAGCACTGCATGTTAAATATATGGTCTGACTTGTCAAATAATTGTTTTTCTTCCAATATCTTTTCCAGTAATTTAAAATACTTTGTGACACTTTCTCTGCTCATTCCTAATCCTCTGTTTACTTTTCTCACTGACAGCCTACTATTTCGGCGGTTATGTCAAATTTATGAGGAATTTTTAACTTTCCGTAAGCCACTAACTTGTTTTCTGCTATGCTTTCCAAAATTCCTACTGGTCCCATACTTCCTTTTATGCTGTTGTTAACTCTTATTCGTCTTTTCAAGGTTTTTAAGGAAATATTGAATTGCCATGCAGCAGATTGACCAGTTATACTATCATTACGAATATACTGAATAGCAGCTGTCAATGCTTCTTGCATAGGCACAAAAAAAGGTAAACATGGTACCCAAATGCATGTCGGCCTCATAGCCGATTATTAAAGTGGTATATCTACCAAAGGTATGGGTGAAATGCTACTTCCTTCTGTACCGCCTACATACGTCTGAGCACATCCTAATTGTATTAACGTAACCTCCTAGAATCTTGATTCGTTTATTAATTAGTTTAAATTCAAAATATCAAGTAATTTATTGTTGGAACATCTTTTTGTACTGGTCACGGAAACTTTGGGTGTAATTAAAAACTATTATCGCAAAAATCTTATCCAAAATATCAATATACAACGGTTAAATCAAGAACATCAACTTCACCAACCCAGCATTATACAAAGCTAGTGGTATAATGGCCGCAAGTCAACAAATTTTCGAGATGTTAACAAGTGGCGTCTCACCCAGCACAGCATCTCTCCCACACGTACCTACCTTAATGTTAGAGACTTTAGACTCTAAAACTAATTTAGAAAAATCAAAAAAATCAACAAAGTCTGTACAATAGTCATATAACGAGTCCTTGGTAGCAGGTATTACCACCTCTTGCAGCATTAATAGCATGATAAAGTCGCGGTATACTTATAATCAGCTGTCGTATCCCTGTTGCCAAATCTCACTCCGAGCTCGTTTAAATCCGCTGGTGGTCGTTCCAGAGCTTTTATTTTTCCGCCCATTCTATCCTATAAATGTTCAATTGGGTTCAAGTCAGGGCTCCGTGGTGACCAATTCATAACTTCAATACCTACTACAGGAAAGTGTATATCACTCCAGCAATATGCGGTCTTGCATTATTGTGCATAAAAACTAATTCTTCCCCATCGAATAACGCATAGGGCACCACTTGTGGTCCCAGAACGTCTCTTACGTATCTCTGACCTGTCAATTGTCCTTGATTTATAATCAGCAGCTAAGTTCGGTTTTCTATAAAAATGCCACCCCATGCCATAACTGACCCACAACCATAGCTCACAGTAGATACAAAGTTTCATTGAGCGTATCTCTATCCTGGCCTCCTGTACACTATATTACGTCTGTCACCAAAAATACAGAGTCTAGGCTCGTCCGAAAACAATAAGTTGGCCCAGTTCCCCTCCTACTAATTCTGGCGTTCAAGAGCAAATTCGAAGCGTTGTGGTCTATGTTATCAGATAAGTGTTGGACCAGTGGCAGCCTTATAGGGCATTATTTGATTTTCAGCAAGTCTTCTTGTTACTGTACTTTGATTTATTGGATAATTGTAGCGTTCCATAAATTGGCGGCGTAATAATGTACTGTTCTTAATAACCAGTAAACGTATTCAACGGTCTTGCCTGTGATCAGTTAGTTTGGAACGACCCTGCTCACGTCTTGTCGTGTTTGTTACAGTTTCCCTAAATCGATTTAAAACACGAAAAATATTTGCCTGAGAAACCCCAAATCTCTGAGCTAACTGCATTTGAGTATAGCCTTCTCATTACGCTTCAGATAAATTGTGATTTGCATTCATTTTTAAACCATAAATTAAGAAACACTTGCAACTTAAAAGTAACCTGGCTAAACTAACTTCAAAATAACACAATTTACATTTCAAAATTTTGACGTAATGTAAGATATCGTTTGCTTCAAGCAAAGCATGCTATATAATGTTTCATTTTTGTATTTTTAGTAAAAAAATCATGTAAAGGCAAAAACCTTTATATCAACTTTAATAATAAAGATAAAAAGGTGATTCAAGAACGAAAGTGTTACTAATAAACGGCTCTATTGAGCAGTTTTTGTAGAAAGTTGGTAAAAAGACCAGTTCACCTCACAGGGTCTTACAAAATTTATTTATTGCCACATGGCTGAATTGCCAGTACTATAACCTACAATTTTAAAAAAAAGGTCGTCAAAATCGATGATGGGGTTCCAAAAATGTTCACCATAATTAGAATTTAAATTATTCGCTAATTTTGACGAGAAGTGTAATTTATATTTGTAACTAGAGATTATTAAATCCCTGCCTTCCCAGATTTACATTTCAGATGGTTCAGAACATCGGGTCCTATCTATACATGTAAGGTGTTACTCTCAAATTCAATATTAAAATATTACAGGTAGTTGAGGAAGCATCTGATGTAGATGTTCATCGTTCAAAAGAGGCCTGGGCATGTACTATCTTCACAGAAGGGATGTGTTTAAGTGCATATTTTCTCATGCAATGTGAGACATTATAATATGAGACGAATAGAAAGCTACAAGTGTGTATGCAAAATGGAATGGTGATCATCCGGATAAACCAACGAACAAGCGGACCACTCTTCCTGAAATAGAATTCTATGGATAGTTCGGTATCCTAATAATTTCTGACGTGGGCCAATATAGTTCAGAACTTGTATGGGAGCTATGGAAATGTGTTGCGCACCCACTGTATCGGGTAACTGCCAATTACTAGGTTTTGTGAAATAACCAGTTCTATCCGATTCGATAATAGTGAAACAATGTGCCTAACAAAAACAAGTCTGTCATGTTGCCTTCCACTATGCATAACGATAAGTGTCAGTGGACCAAATGAAAAACCTGATATCATTCACTACCACAATAGCACCAAGGGTGAGGTAGATAACATGGACAAAAGGCTAATACATTATTCTACGAAACGGAGAACCCTTAGACGGCCACCTTCTCTATTTTATAACATGATTGATATTGGATGACTAGCCAACTATCCAATTTATACTAAAAACAACGCTTTGCCTAAAAAGAGTTCCCACTGCCGCCGAACGTCTTATCAGGATCTAGCACGTAGTTGTCAACGTATTTTCGACGAAGGTTACCATAGAAGCAATAACCGGTCACCCACTTGTGAGTAACGGGTACTGGTCACCAAGGTAAAAATCCACCTAAACAAGTTGTGGGTTCATGGTATACATATATGTGGCGCCCAGAGACAGGAATAAAGAAAAACAAGAAAATCTTGCCGAGTATGTAATTGTCCGATTTGCGACGAATACACAGAAAATATTTCTAAATGTTATATCTGCGAATTGTAATTTCTTTGTTTCAATTTTGTTAAATTTCATTTTTATACTAGTAAAACTTACACTTTTTTACGAATATATATATATATATATATATATATATATATATATATATATATATATATATATATATATATATACATGTAACGTGTATCAGGGTATACCCGTACCTATCTGTGAGGAAACGCAGGTGATAGACTAGAGGGGTAAAACGAGGGTACTTCTTACATATGATCAATTTTTTTCTGATATATGCCTTTATTTTTATTTTACCTAAGATGGCATGGGAGCTCAGATATTTTTTTCGATGCACTTAAAATTAATATAAGTTTTAAAAGCTTTCATTTACTCACCTATTTTGACCTATTTGAGGGTAGCGGGATTTGTATTACAAATTAATATTTAGAATTCTAATTTTGTGAGGGCCAGATAGTTATCTTTCTTTCTGTTTCATTGCCTTAGTAAAATGAAGTTTTTTTATTACATTTCTAGCTATTTTAGGTATTAGTAAATATAGTTTGTTGAATTAAAAACAAACGTATATCAGGAACTGGCGACTTCATTTTCTTTCTTCAGTCTGTTATCGAAATTTTAAAAGAGAAAATTTCGTATCGATTAAATGAAACATAATTTGAGAAATATAAGATGATCTGATCTGTTTCTCTGTAAAGCTCGTTGATTGCTCAACTATGTTCCGTTTTAATAAAGCCGTGGCTTATCAGTTCTTGGAAGCAGCATGGTTTCGCCGTGTGAAACTTATAGCTCGCATTTTTTCGGTTTGGATAACCGCGAGTGACGCTTGGGATAATGGGGTAAGAGCAAAGGAGCCATTGGTGCTTTTACAGGCAGTCTTGATAGGGACGTGGTGTTGTTTCCGCGGGCTGCACGTGAGATGATCTGAAGTTGTTGAGGAAGTGTTTACGCGATATGGGGAGAAATGGAACAGTACAGAGTTTTACGCGGATAGTTTGTTTAATTGGGGATATTAGAAGGTTCTCTCATCCCGATATAACTTACCGTTTATTTTTTTCTCAAATGAGTTCATCGAGGAAGTTATTTGTGTGGTTTTGGTTGAATTAAGTGTCTTAATCTAGTTCGAGTAATTATAAATAGGAAGTTGTCGGTTGTAAGATATTATTTGGAGAGCGTGACCGTAGAAATTCAGAGGAGCCCTATCGATTCAGCACCTGGTGGACCAGTTGTACGACCTAGTTTATGGTAGTCCAGAGGAAGGAGAGTATTCTATGCCGTCTATTGTTGACCGTAGTGCCAGGTAAGGTAAAATCTTACATTTCATTACACTGATGATATCAATAAAGTGTGTTTTTCTTTATTGTCTATGTGGGGGTAAAACTTGTAACTACTGTGTGAAAGTCCTTCAGGCCATATAAAAACATGCGTGTTCATACACACGATTTTCTATGTTAATTTCATGACTTTTAATTGTGTAATTTTATGTATTGAGAGTTTATTTCAGGAAGATTTGTCAAAATTGATAGTTCTGATCTCCTTGTTATTTACGCTGTATTTAATAAAGTGTAATTATTTAGAATATGAGGTAACCGAACTTGGGGAAATATGGACTTGCAAGCGTCAACCGAATTTTATTATTGCAGATGTCTTGAGTTGAACTGCAAAATTTAATGTGTTTGTCTTTTGCTAGCTCTATAATTTTGAGATGTATACATGTCATAATATAGGACATTGTTAATGTTTCTAACTGTTTTATTAATAGATATGAATCTATTGTGACTTCGTCCTCTACGATTTGCCGTCGTAAATTGAAAAGATTAGATATTTTTTATTCAAATTTAAAATGTCTAGTGTTTGAATTATTTTATGCGGGATTTCGAGTTAAATAATTTTACTGCGACATCAACGGAAATAAGCTTATCTAAATAGAAAGTAGGGAGCCAATTGTAAGCCTCCTTTCAATAAAACGGTAGCACGTTTATTGTTTAATACCCTAGTTGCTTTTGCCCGGCAAAGCTTCGGTCTCAACAAAACACACTATTTTATTGCCTATTAGTTTATAATTGTAAATATATCACTTAATTCTACTAATGATTTACTTAATCTAGATTACATATAAAATAAATTTAAAACTTAACTTCTTATTTCTAAATTGCGGTGCCCAGGTGGACTTTATAGCAATCAGGAGGGTGGAGTTCGGTGAAAGTCGTACTAGTCTATGGGATATCTGAGGGTTGGATACTTAGCAATATAAGCACAAGGAGATGCTATACTATGATAATTTCCCTGGTTGATTATATTATTACTATACCCAAATAAATTAAAAAGAATTTCACTCACAACAAAAAAATCAATACAGTTGTTTTACTTAAAATTCTACGAATTTAGTTTTAAACAATCCAAGCGCTCGTATATATAAAGAGTATTTATGTAAATGTATTCTTTGAATGAAACAAAGGGCTGATAACGCGCTTTTATGAGGGCAGTGGCTTCATATGTCGGTTACTAGGCCAGCAAGTGTTATTGTTATCTGCTTTTCAAAGTGAATTACGAATAATTCTTTAATTTATTTAGCAAACCTTAACTTCGGGGTTTTGCAATAACTACTTTTAATTATGCAAAAAGATGTAGCATAAAAAACCACGTGCGTTATAGTATGGATAAAATTAATATTACAAGTGGTGGCGTTTTCTTTACCACTTTTTTTTTTCTTAATATGCTCATGCTTATGGTTATTGTTTACTTATTTATAGCTTATATCTTAGTCGTAGACTGTTCAGGAGTCTTTCTCTTCTTCAGCCCAGGTCAATCCATTCTTATTTGTGTGGCGATGTTTTGGGCTATTGTATAGTTTACAACCATGAGATGTGGTTGTTTTTGGTGCAAAAAAAAAGATTTATACAAATTTGATATTTGTGATGATTGATTTAAGTGAGTTTGTTATTCAGTGGGGTATAGCGTGTTTACTGTGGTTAATCCAATTCCTTTGCCGGTATCATGCTAGGTTGTCATCGAATAGACAGGGGGGTGCGGAGGGTATATGGAGCATTATCTACGCATTCTTCTATCTCACCGGGAAGGCCGTCAAGGAGTTGAGTTAGGATCGCGGGGTGGGAATCGAGGAAAACGGTAGCTATAAAGAGCGGTAAGGATCTCTCGGGTAGGGATTGTGTCGCCAAAGATTCTTTTCTGTGCAAATTTTCTCTGTAGTGTTAGCATTCTGTGTGTGATGGGTAGTATGTTTGCGTGTTGAATGGTGATGTTGCTAGGGTTCCTGAAGAGCAACCTGTGTATGCGTCTAAGTACTTGGCGTTCACAGGAAACGATAGAGGAAAGGTGATTGGGGTTTATATTGGTGTATATGGGTGCTCGGAAATCCATAACAGGGCGGATGTATGTTTTGTAGGTGTGTTGCAGTATTTTGAAGTGGTAACTTCTGATTCTACCCAGGAGGGCGCCAAGTTTGCTCGGTTTCTTATTCTGTTAAAGTGTTTTTTGTACATTGGGGAGCCAATTAAAGGTTTTAGTGAAGAGTGTTCCTAGGTGGGACACTTCGCGTTGAAGTGGGAGTCTTCCTATATTTAGTGTAAGGGAAATATTCCGGTCGGCTAGATTTGGACGTTTATCTTGGATATAATTGGGATGTCGGAAGAGAATTGTTTGGGTTTTGGTTGGAGAAGTGGAGAAGTTCCGGAGGATTTTAGATATGAGCTGGGAGGCCGTTCCGCTGTTCTGATTAACCGCCCAGAAGACGGTGTTATCCACAAACTGCGTTACGACTACTCAGGATTTTGTTACTTCGGGAATGTCGGATGCGAAGATTGTGTAAAGGATAGGGGCTAAGGCAGAACTTTGCGGTGCGTCTGCTGTAGGTTGAAAAGGATCGGAGATGGTATTTCCTACTTTGACCCGAACTGACCGATTGGTCATGTACGAAAGCAGGAGTTTGGAAAAGGGGTCGGGTATGTTAAGGTTGAGGGTCTTGTATTGGAGACCGGCATGCTAGACCCTGCTAAATGCTAGCTTAATGTCCAGAAACACAGTCACGTTGTATTGCTTGTGATTGAATGCCCTAGTAGTCTCTGTAAGCAGTTTTAACGAGGGATCGTGACACGTTTGGTTGGGACCGAAGCCGAATTGGTTGTGGCAAAGGATATCGTTGAATTCTAGATGGTCCCTGAGTCGCCTACCCAGAATCTGCTCGCAGCATTTTCCGATGCAATTCAGGAGGTAAATGGGTGTGTAGGAGGAGGGTGTGGTTAGGTCGGAGTGAGGTTTGGGTATTATGACGGTGGAGGTCGATTTCCAGTCCATTGGTAAGTGGGATAGGGATTATTAATCTCGCGTCGCGATTCGGCTTATATAGTCCACGGTGTAACGTGATTGGACGCGTTGGTCGAAAGCTAACACGACTTCTTAACTAAGGAAGAACTGGAAACAAATGAACTGAACCGGAGTGTCTTTCTGTAACATAAACGGATCAATTTAATAACTAATTTTGGAGATTTTTGTGAGGATTTCTGCATCTTTACAACCTAACGTATCTTCCAGGCTGCCCTATAAGTAAGGTAACTCTTAACCAAACGCTTTGTACGAGAGCACAACACTCGATAAATTGACACATATTATTGAAATACCTTTTTTTATTAAGAATCATCGATTACGAATGTGCTGTGAATAACAATGCAAGAATGTGAGCTCGTCATTCATTTCTATTTTTATGAAAGTGTAGAGCGTAATACATCCGACATAACAAAATAAAGTTTAGAAATTTGTATAATATGCACGTTTTGTGCTAAAAATGTGTAGTTGAATTCCTTAGGCAAGCTCAAAAGCGCTCGCGAATATTTGACCGTCAATAAATAACATAGCCGTTCTACGAACTACATACCACTATTAATATTAATTACGTTTGTAATAAATTGCTTTCATAACAACCTAAATATTATACAAAACTCCTATAAATCTAACAAGCTATTTTGAAAATATCTCAAACTGTTATTATACAAATCCGATCTCCGTATAGAAATTTTAAGGTCTTGGAATTCCATTCTGTTGCTTTATAACGTAACTATTTTAAAAACTCATAAAGAATTTTTACGAAGTCGTTTAAAAGTAAAAGCTCTTCCATGCTTTACCTTACTATACAAATGGGGATGGAAAATTGAACAATAAACACTTCCTAAATACACTTTTTGATAGAAATTATGCGGAAGGTTTTTGTCTAAGTAAGCTTTTATATCTTATTTGCATTTGTTGAAACTCAATTTCTAAGATGAGAAATAAAAAGAATATATATATATATTTTTTTTATACCAAATAAGACTCAGGTGTCCCATATGACCGAATACCTTATGTTCCTCTTTATAAATTGAACCTATCTAGCCAATATTGGCTTTCAAAACAATAGAACTTGAAAGGATAATATCTGATACCAGTTGAAAGCAAATGGAAAAGCTTTAGATACACGCGACCTATCTATACCCTAAGAGTTACTTAAATGTTATTTGAGTTTCAAAATTTCATAATCGTAACTATCTTACCAGAGTGTTGCATTTGAACAGTCCGAACGTAATTAAACTTTCAGTGAAAACAATTGAGTTCGGATATTGCATCTACGACAGTGTGTAGACACAAATAGCAGAGATTGGAATTTTTCTTACACAAACAAGAAGACTTATTGATCTGGTTCACTTTTATTCCATTTTCATGAAGACCAACCCTGAGGCTATTTAATATGTTCACTATAAAATAGATTATTATAACAGAAATAATTTCTAAATTATAGAAATAGAATAAGTTAGTAGTAAGTTTATGCTTCATAAACTGATCTAGTTGGACCTGTGATAATACAATCTACTTAGCATTCGGGTGGTAACGAGATCGATTCCCGTCACCGCCTATCCTGCATGTGGCATTTCAACAAGCTTTCCTCATATACATTTAGTGGCATGATTACTCCATTCCTTTCGATCCCGTTGTAACGAACCGCAAGCCATTACTTAAAATTTTTTTAATTAATTAATTATTTACTTAACAATCCGCCCTCGTAAAAGAAATGATGTAAGCTTTCTTAGTATTCAAACACCTGCAAAACTTCATCTAATATTTCTTAGTATTCCGTATTACTCAGTCACGTCCATATAGTGCATTATTTCGTTTGATTGCACAATAATAATTAATTTGTTCCCACTCCAACGTGGATTTCATAAAACATCGAAAGTTTTATACGTCAGAGTAATCTCCGCCAATTACAAATAGGATTCCCCCAAACAGAAGCCATCACCGCCTACGAAGAGTCCTCTATAAAAACCGAGACGCGCACCTTGATTATTATTATTATTATTATTATTAGAGTATTATTGCTAGTAATTAATACGCGCCACGTAAACGCATCCCGCCGCCGAGAAGTATAACCGTAACCGTAACCGATTAGCCGCCGTAGTAGAAGAGGTCCGTCGCGCCACTTGAACGTACTCCGCCGCCGAGAATTAGTTAGTTGGTTCACCAGCTCCTGTATTAGTTAGTCCGTTTGACTAACTCCGATTCCAGAAAACCTGCACGTGACGGTTGTTTGGAAAGTAAATCGCCGCGGACCTAGTGACAGCCACCGCGAGTTTAGCTCCCTGAATTTGCCGAACGCGCATCGCGAACCTTTGGTAAATAGCTATCCTCGATCTTTGTGACTAACGACACGTAAGTCTGTGGAGTAATTAAAAGCACAAGCATACACACCAGCACACACACAACCCCCAGGCCGCTACGGGCAAACGCCACGAAGTAGCCGGGAGTACCAGAACACTACACACCACCCCCAGGCCGCTACGGGCAAACGCCACGAAGTAGCCGGGAGTACCAGCATACACCCATCACGCTAACATATACAGACGAGAGCTAAGTAGGACTGTATAGACCTGCAGCTTTCCTCATTTACGCTCACTTACATTCTAAACACCTGAATTCACTAGCTCGCTGGAGAAAGACCGAAGTGCTGTTAATCACAAAACGAATTAAACGTAGAGTATCCGTCAAAGACCTGTCGTAGCAGAAAACCGTACACCGATAACCACGCGCTTAGTAAACGAATTGCAAGAAAGCAATCAATTAATTGTTTTCCACCAGCTTATTCCGTCAGTGTAAATAAAAAACCCGCCTTTAATAAATACGCGTTTTGTGTGTATACCCTTAAGGAACGTCGATTGTATCTACGTGAGATTTCTTTCATGGACATAAAAGAAATCACCACCATAAATTACCGCCCAGTAGATAACGAGCATATATATTAATTATACAACCAAACGTGTATAATCCGCCTAGTCTAAATTTTAATGCGAGAATAAAACTCTGCAAAGTCATATTTTCAAATATAATACATCGCGAAGTAAAATTACTTCACGAAGCATACACGCTTGTCCGTCTTCCAGAAAGTACTAAAGGTAAAGAGCCGCACGCAGTCAGACTGGTACAGCCGTCCTGCGCACAATACGTGAACTCGGGATATCGATTTTCACTAGTGACCTACATTCGCGCAACCCTCGTTTTGAATAACCAGTAGTTTGTTTATAAATTCTTTTCTTTTATAGACAGGGCCGTATCCGGTATAAATAATTAATTAAACATAACGTTATTAATCATTTAAATATTACGGTCATTTTTGAGTATAACTAGGGAGCATTAAAATCTACTTTACAGAAACGACGTCGACAAGAATAAGTGGACGCATTGGGCAAACGGAAGGAAGGACGCCGCCGTCACCAGCAGAACGTCCAGTGGTTTGGTTAGTATTACGTTTAGGTTAAGTTGAGATAGAATAAGCATATATCTTAGATTTGTAGTTATAGGAAATATATTATTTTAAACCATTCTCTTTTTAATTATTTTATGTGGACAGTGTAAAGCTAAAGATTAAAGTTACCAACGAACCCACCCCCTCTTTAGTTAAATACAAAGACCGATTGCAGTTTAGCCCGGGCAAATATAAAATTGTAATAAAGGACCTTACATAAAATGGCACCCTAACGTTGGGGCGTACATAAAATAGCACACTAACACTGAACACATTGAATAATTCCTGTTACAGATTCCGAGGACAACCAGCCGCACCGGAAAATAATTCATTTCTTTCCAGATTAAATAATCAATCTGTTACAGAATGAGTACTACAAAGACCGGAGAAGAAACCGACAAACGAGTAGGATGGATATATCACCTGAAGAAAGAGGAGTTAGTAGAGGAAGCCGAAAAATACAAATTGGACACCGGAGGAAATGTAGACACACTACGGACCAGGATCATTAGATATCTACGTACGGGAGAAGGTCAAGTAACCGTCATGATACCAGAAACTGTACAATACACTGCACAGCCACCGTCTTCAGCACCCGGAAACTCAGACGTAACCGGCACCCGAAGAGCAGACATTTGCGACAGAATTCGCAAATGGGGCATAAAATATGATGGAATAAGTGATCCGATATCATTCCTAGAAAGATTAGGTGAGTTACAATCCTGTTACAACATCGCGGATTGCGACTTGTTGGTAGCACTTCCTGAGTTGTTGAAGGAAAACACGTTACTGTGGTACCGGAATAACCAACGATCATGGACGACTTGGCATGACTTTGTCACCAGCTTTAAAACACAATTCTTACCGCCACGACACCAATTCCAGTTAGAAGAAGAAATCCGGAACCGATTACAAAAATCCCGAGAAAAGGCTGCAGAGTACGTTACCGCAATTCTCACCCTTATTCGCCGGCATGGTGACATGTCCCGAGACGCTCAGCTACAGCGAGTATATGATAACCTACGCGTTGAGTACAAATATTACATCCGTCAACGAGATTTTACTAATCTACTCCGAACTCCTCGAATTGGCCACGCAATTTGAAATGTTACCACCTAGAGGACACTCGCCGTCTACCAGTCCTAGTCGACCGAAGGTACATTTCAGCGGATTCACTCCCACTCAAGAAACACCGGCACCTAGACACGCAGAGGAAAAGAGAACGAACACCGCTCAGGATCCTGTCGCGTCCAACCGAACCACCACCGTTTGTTGGAGATGTGGACAGACCGGCCATACTAGAGAAAAGTGCAAAGGACCGTTTAAAGCTTTTTGCTCCAGATGCAGAAAAGAGAACGTCTTATCTCGCGATTGTCCGTGCCCGCGGTCGGAAAACTTCACGCGCCGGTAAAGATACCCCAGGAACCTTTAACTTCCCCGGCCCAGAAACCTGGAAAAATTACACCCGCCCCCGAATGGTCTGCCTGGTTACAGACAGTGAAAACCTTCACCACCAGGAAAACAACCCCTTTGACTTCCCGCATCACCGATGACCGTTTATTCCTGAAAATTGAAGTATTTACAACCAGTATAAACGCCCTGATAGACACCGGAGCTTCCCGCACCTATATAGGAGAAAGGGTAAAGAACCTTTTGAGAAGGAACAGAGTATGTACTCTGTTCCTTCTCAAAAGGTACACAACGTTGTGCAACCGTACGCCTAGCCGATAGCTCACTAGCCGAAACTAAAGGGTTATATATTTTTCCTGCCACCGTAGAAAACCAAGTACTCCAGATACCAGGATATTACATGCCCCAGTTATCCACCGACGTAGTACTTGGATTAGACTTCCTAGAATATGTGCAAGCTACACTACACCTGCATAGCAAACAGATCGAAATTGCCGGAACCCGCATACCGTTACAGGAGTCCGCAAATGGAGGGATAAGTGGAATCCACGGACCGGACGAAGACCAGTTAACCCAGTTGAACACCTTCTTGGAAGAGGAGATGGGGAAATTCCCCCATGCTAAAGGGAAAGCCCGTAACGTTGTACATAAGATTACCCTTGCACCTGATGCCCGTCCCATTAAACAACGATATTACCCACGCAACCCAGTTATGCAAGAGATCATCAACAAAGAAGTAGATCAGATGTTGGCTGCGGACATTATAGAACCGTCCCACAGTCCATGGAGCTCACCGATCGTATTAGTCAAGAAACCGGCCGGAGCTTATCGATTCTGTATCGACTACCGAAAGGTCAACCAAGTTACCATTAAAGACGCGTATCCGCTACCTTACATCCAAGGTATATTAGACCAGTTAAGAGGAGCGAGCTATGTCAGCACATTAGATCTCAAGCAAGGATATTGGCAAATTCCCCTGGACCAACCAAGTAAACCAATAACAGCATTCACCGTGCCCGGAGAGGACTGTTCCAATTTAAAGTTCTCCCGTTTGGACTGCACTCTGCCCCTGCCACGTTTCAACGGTTCTTGGACACTATTATCGGCCCCGAGATGGTCGGACGAGCCTTCGTCTATCTGGACGATATTATCGTGCTAGGAGAAACCTTCCAGGACCACCTACGCAATCTCCAGGAAGTATTCCGACGACTCCGTCGCAATGGCCTGCAGTTACAACCTGACAAATGCCGGTTCTGTCAGACGCAGCTCAAATACTTGGGACACCTTATTACAACCCAAGGGATTTTACCAGACCCAGAGAAGGTTAGCGCAATTACCCAAATACCCGCCCCCCGCACCGTCAAACAATTGCGTCAATTCCTAGGACTTGCGTCGTGGTACCGAAAGTACGTTAGCGGTTTCGCCCAATTAAGCCAGCCACTCACGGAATTGTTAAAGAAAAAGGCTAAATACCAATGGACCGAGAAACAAGACCACGCTTTCACCGCTATCAAAGAAGCCTTGACCGCCCCGCCTGTACTTGCTTGCCCGGACTTCACCCAGCCTTTTGTATTGCAAACAGATGCAAGTACTTCCGGAATTGGAGCTGTTCTAACACAAGGGCAATCCCCCGACGAAAAAGTTATCGCATACATCAGCCGAGCGTTGAATCCTGCCGAGAAAAATTATTCAACCATTGAGCAAGAATGCCTGGCCGTAGTATGGGCTATTCAAAAGTTGAAAGGCTACCTAGAGGGATATAAGTTTACGGTGCTAACAGATCACCGAAGTCTTAAATGGCTCCGCACTTTAGAGAAACCGACCTCCAGACTAGCCCGATGGATAATGGAACTACAACAGTTTGATTTCCAAATTGAATACCGAAAGGGAACGTTAAACCACGTCGCAGACGCTCTTTCTCGTCTCCACGAAACAGCCGAAACCAGTCCCGAATTATCTCCATTGGAAGTTGAAGAAATCGAAGAAGCAACATGCCCCTGGTATCAACACCTGATACAACAAACGCAGGCACATCCCGCACAACACCCGAGATATAAGATAGAGAGTGGACTATTATATCGTTCCTTCCCGGACCCGACACCGGAAAAAGAGATGGGAAGTCACACCAGCTGGAAGAAATGCGTGCCCCAGGATAAGCGCCAGGAGATTCTTCAAGAATGTCACGATGCACCCACCGCCGGACATTTAGGTATTGCTAAGACCCTTTGTCGCATTTACCGGAAGTATTACTGGCCGACCATCAAACGCGATGTAATCACCTATATAAAAGCATGCCGAAGTTGTCAGACTTACAAAGGACCGACCCAGAAACCGCCGGGAGAAATGTACTTCTCACAACCAGGACATCCGTGGAATAACGTCAGCACAGACCTTATCGGACCGTTACCTCGCAGTAAGAAGGGGCATAATTTTATATTAGTTTTCCAGGACCGTCTAACCAAATGGGTAGAGATAAAACCACTTCGAAACGCTACCAGTCCGCCCATAATTCAAGCTTTGCGGGAACAAGTTATCTATCGCTATGGCTGTCCCAAGAACTTAATTTCCGACAACGGTCCCCAGTACACTAGCCGACTATTCCGTAAGTTTCTACAGGATCATGGAATTCGACACCGATTGACACCTCCCTATTCACCGCATGCAAATCCAGTAGAACGGACCAATAAGGTCATAGGAACGATGGTGGCTCAATTTACCGGAGGCAAGCAAAAGGAATGGGATTTACATCTCCCGGAAATCGCGTTTGCGATTAATACTGTCCAACATGGAGCCACAGGATTCTCCCCCGCTCTACTTAATTTAGGAAGAGAATTGGACCCCCCGTGCGCATGGGTCGCACAACAACAGCCGCCGCCAACCCACAACGACGTCACCGCCGAGGAACAGGAACAGCACATGCGATACCTAAAAGACCTGCAAGAATTAGCCAGAGACGCTTTATCTAAGAATTTTGAGATTCAGCGAAAGCATTACAATCTACGCCATAGAGCATACCGCCCCCGAGAAGGAGATCTTGTTTACCGGAAAACCCGCCATCTCTCAAGTAAAGCGAAAGAATTTACATCGAAATTAGCAGAAAAATACGACGGACCTTACCTAATTTATAAAGTAAGATCGCCGGTTATTGTTGAACTCCGAGAACCCGGCAGTAGGAAAAGCGCGGGAGTAGCGCACGTTAAAGATTTGAAGAACGCCTCTGACGTCGCTAATCAGACGAACCCAGTAACCAATGAAAATAACCCAACGTTAACGGCTATCAACTACGCGCGCTTTCAACCTTATATAAAAGACCAAAATTTACCTAGGACTGATATCTTACGTAAAATGGCACCCGTTGTCCGTCGAGTTAAGAAAAACCGAACCCGCATTACCCCCTGGATGCCAGAACACTACCGCCAGCCCGGGACAGAAGGCCTTCCCGCCGCCTTCCTAACACGGCACCGATCACCCCTAAGAGACCGCTCGCCCGTACAAAAACCGCTGACCGCATCCGAACCTACAACGCCGCCCGCGAGCCCGACTGACATGGAGTGCATGTGGGAGCTGTCGCCGCCTCGCCTCCACGCTGACGGCCGGCCCCAAACACCAGAAACCCCAACTCACCTCCGGAAAACGGAAGAAGTGACGGGACGAATCAAAATTTTAAGCATCCAAGAGATCCAACCCGCAGCCTTGATGCCACCCCCGATAGTGCCCATCTCACGCGCCGCTACCCGACGCCAAAAGCGGAATCGACGTCGCGTAACCATCTGCCTGCCCGAGGGAGGCCGAATCAGAGTCAAGAGAACGGATTTTGAGGAAGAGAGGGTGGTATGTAACGAACCGCAAGTCATTACTTAAAATTTTTTTAATTAATTAATTATTTACTTAACAATCCGCCCTCGTAAAAGAAATGATGTAAGCTTTCTTAGTATTCAAACACCTGCAAAACTTCATCTAATATTTCTTAGTATTCCGTATTACTCAGTCACGTCCATATAGTGCATTATTTCGTTTGATTGCATCATAATAATTAATTTGTTCCCACTCCAACGTGGATTTCATAAAACATCGAAAGTTTTATACGTCAGAGTAATCTCCGCCAATTACAAATAGGATTCCCCCAAACAGAAGCCATCACCGCCTACGAAGAGTCCTCTATAAAAACCGAGACGCGCACCTTGTAGATTATTATTATTAGAGTGTTAGTATTGGTTAGTAATTAATACGCGCCACGTAAACGCATCCCGCCGCCGAGAAGTATAACCGTAACCGTAACCGATTAGCCGCCGTAGTAGAAGAGTTCCGTCGCGCTACTTGAACGTACTCCGCCGCCGAGAATTAGTTAGTTGGTTCACCAGCTCCTGTATTAGTTAGTCCGTTTGACTAACTCCGATTCCAGAAAACCTGCACGTGACGGTTGTTTGGAAAGTAAATCGCCGCGGACCTAGTGACAGCCACCGCGAGTTTAGCTCCCTGAATTTGCCGAACGCGCATCGCGAACCTTTGGTAAATAGCTATCCTCGATCTTTGTGACTAACGACACGTAAGTCTGTGGAGTAATTAAAAGCACAAGCATACACACCAGCACACACACAACCCCCAGGCCGCTACGGGCAAACGCCACGAAGTAGCCGGGAGTACCAGAACACATACACACCACCCCCAGGCCGCTACGGGCAAACGCCACGAAGTAGCCGGGAGTACCAGAACACCTACACACCACCCCCAGGCCGCTACGGGCAAACGCCACGAGGTAGCCGGGAGTACCAGCATACACCCATCACGCTAACATATACAGACGAGAGCTAAGTAGGACTGTATAGACCTGCAGCTTTCCTCATTTACGCTCACTTACATTCTAAACACCTGAATTCACTAGCTCGCTGGAGAAAGACCGAAGTGCTGTTAATCACAAAACGAATTAAACGTAGAGTATCCGTCAAAGACCTGTCGTAGCAGAAAACCGTACACCGATAACCACGCGCTTAGTAAACGAATTGCAAGAAAGCAATCAATTAATTGTTTTCCACCAGCTTATTCCGTCAGTGTAAATAAAAAACCCGCCTTTAATAAATACGCGTTTTGTGTGTATACCCTTAAGGAACGTCGATTGTATCTACGTGAGATTTCTTTCATGGACATAGAAGAAATCACCACCATAAATTACCGCCCAGTAGATAACGAGCATATATTAATTATACAACCAAACGTGTATAATCCGCCTAGTCTAAATTTTAATGCGAGAATAAAACTCTGAAAAGTCATATTTTCAAATATAATACATCGCGAAGTAAAATTACTTCACGAAGCATACGCGCTTGTCCGTCTTCCAGAAAGTACTAAAGGTAAGAGCCGCAGCAGTCAGACTGGTACAGCCGTCCTGCGCACAATACGTGAACTCGGGGTATCGATTTTCACTAGTGCCCTACATTCGCGCAACCCTCGTTTTGAATAACCAGTAGTTTGTTTATAAATTCTTTTCTTTTATAGACAGGGCCGTATCCGGTATAAATAATTAATTAAACATAACGTTATTAATCATTTAAATATTACGGTCATTTTTGAGTATAACTAGGGAGCATTAAAATCTACTTTACAGAAACGACGTCGACAAGAATAAGTGGACGCATTGGGCAAACGGAAGGAAGGACGCCGCCGTCACCAGCAGAACGTCCAGTGGTTTGGTTAGTATTACGTTTAGGTTAAGTTGAGATAGAATAAGCATATATCTTAGATTTGTAGTTATAGGAAATATATTATTTTAAACCATTCTCTTTTTTTAATTATTTTATGTGGACAGTGTAAAGCTAAAGATTAAAGTTACCAATGAACCCACCCCCTCTTTAGTTAAATACAAAGACCGATTGCAGTTTAGCCCGGGCAAATATAAAATTGTAATAAAGGACCTTACACCGTGCCGACCGCACTCTACTCCCACCATGCTTATACAGGGTTATTCACGCTGTACGGCACGGAATACTGTGTGACTTTTAAAAAGTTTTACATTTTTGAGATATATGGCGGTCTATCCTAAACTTTTAAAATTATTTGCATATTGTAAGGAGCATAACACTTAAACCTTAATGTTTTTTAAATAATTTGAATATCAGCATCTAACCTAACGTTCATGTTTGAAATACTTAGAAGTATGTAAGTTATGTCAGTGAAATTTACAGTGAAGTATAACGATTGGCGATTTAATATGGCAATTATAATAACCTTGCCATCTTATACAGGGTATCCAAAAATTACAACTAATCAAATGAGAAATTTAAGTGGCTATAACTTGATTAATTTAAATAGTACGCCATATCTTTCACTTCAGGAAATGTACTTTTTAATCACCTATCGAATGGTATTAGGGTGCTCTATAAATAAGACTTCGCGTTTTTACAGTGTAACACTGTTTCCTTTGAATGAAAAGGACTTTATGTTAATTTAATTTGCCTCAGACTAGCTCAATCGGATTTTAAATGAATAAAAAGGAGCGGGGTTAGTTTACTTCTCCTGGGGTTGATCACAGTACACACTGAATTATAGTCATATAAAGGTATGATATTTATATTAAACCTTTTACTTTTTACATCCTAATGATCCGACACTTATCCTACGAAAAACAATTTTACAAGACTGTACAAACTACTTACAATAATAACGGAAAGAAAATCTTCGGAAGAGTACCATATCTGGGTAATTTTGGACGTTTCTGTGAAAATATAATTAATACTAACCTCAATTAACATAATCGGGACTCGTATTTTAATATATATATATATATATATATATATATATATATATATATATATATATATATATATATATATATATATATATATATATATATATATATATATATATATATATATATTCAGGTGTTTAAAAAGATGCGGTAATATTAAAGGTGTGATTGCCCAGGCCATTTTATACAATAAAGTTCCTATAAACATAGGTCCGCAAACACTTCGTTACCGATCTACAGCGTGTTGAAGTTTAATTTAAAAAAACGGTCATTTTTTTTCATAATTGAACAAAGAATTAAAAAATATTTTTTTGTTTTTAGAGTCTCCTACAGCTATTGACACGCGTAAAATTTCATTATGATATCTCAAACCCTTTTGGAAAAATCTAATTTTGACTGTTTTTTTAAATTAAACTTCAACACGCTGTAGATCGGTAACGAAGCGCTTGCGGACCTATGTTTATAGGTACTTTATTGTATAAATATATATATATATATATATATATATATATATATATATATATATATATTCATATATTTGATATATATATATATATATATATATATATATATATATATACAGGGTGTGGCGCGAAGATTTTTGATTAAGAGTAATGGCGGATACAGTTATGTTAAAAATATGAAATTACGAATCTGTAGGTTTTGGATGACGCTGAGTTCAAATATAATATTGTCCTGAATGTGGCACGCCAACTTTGTTATTTTAAATGAAACCTAATATTTTTATTTTATTTTCGAATTCTACATGAAATTCTAGATAAAATTTGTGCACAATGTCCTATACCAAAAATGAAGTATTTTCGAGATATTTCGATTTCTTTTTAAATTTTGAAAAAATCCTAGTCCACATTGAACAACGATATCTCCATTAATAACGAAGCTAGTGACGTGAAATTGTAACCAATAAACAACAAGCGCTTGCCCGTTAAATTCATATATCCATCTCACTGATATTTCATACAGGGTGTTTTAAACATAGCCGCCAACATGCACAATTTAAATCATTTATAAGTTGCTTACTTTAAGTAGAACACCCTGTATTTTATTACATTTTCCGCTGTATTTTTTTAAGCCAATTCTTTTGGTATCAGTATTCCCTACACCCAAATCCAACCACTTTTGAGATATTTCATTATCTTAGTTAAAACGTAACAACACTTAATTATTTCAACATTAGTAAAGGGTAGGTCATGATTTCAATTATTTTAAGTGATATTTTGTTATTTTTTCATAAGTTATTAATTCTGAAAAGTAACCAATAACCTGAAAGGATTACTAATTGTGGCTATCATTAAAAACGTTGACTAGGTATTTTGTATTAATTTAATTAGATAACTTACAAACAAAAATAACTAAATGTAATATTAAACAAATAAAATTTTATAATAAGTGTTCAAAATTAGCACCATCTACTTCTAAACATCTTTGAATCCTTTTCATTAAGTTATGTCTTGTAATTCTAGAAATATGGTCGGGTGTTAGAGAATTAATAGCAAGTAAGACTCTCTGCATCATATCTTCCTTTGTTGTAACATTTTCCGCTGTATTTTTTTAAGCCAATTCGTTTGGTATCGGTATTCCATATACCTAAATCCACTTTTGAGATATTTCATTATCTTAGTTAAAACATAACACTTAATTATTACAACATTTGTAAAGGGTAGGCCATGGCTGTCAAAGATTTGATAGTTAGAACATTAACTATTTACGTTGTGTTGACAGTTTTCTTTACTAGTTTGTATTTCTTAGTAAATAATGGGAAATGAAGGATTTACTAATGATGATTTTTTAAATCTTGTTATTATTTACGGCAAGTGTAATAGAATTGTTGAACGGACTTGCCGTGTTTTTGCAGAAAGATATCCAAATCGACCAAATGCAACTGGTGATATTGCAAGAAGATATTGCCGTCAATTTGGTCAATTTAAGACAAAAATTAATAAAAATAAACCACTAGTGGACAGTGGCATAAACGAAATTATTATTAGAGATTGTCGACGAGAACAACTCATCGCATTTAAAAAAAACACAAACGGAAACCATTTTCATATCATTTGGTGCAACACTTACAATTAGGTGATCTTCCTCGAAGGGTAGAATTCTGTAAATGAAGACCCAAGAGGATGAAAACTTCATAAAAAAAGTTATATGGTGTGATGAAGCAAAGTTTAGCAAAAATGGATTATTTAATCGACATAATTCCCATTTTTGGTCTAATGAAAATCCATATGTTAGTAGAGAACGTTATTTTCAAGATAGTTAGTTTTAATGTTTTGTGTGCAACAAAAGACGATACAATTTTAGCATTAAAATTTTATGATAAAAATCTAAATGGTACAGGATATTTCCACATTTTAGAAGAAGCCATACGACCGGCGTTACATACTTTAAGAAACGGAGAGGCGGCTTCAGCTTGGTATCAGCAAGATGGAGTACCTCCTCATAACTTTGGGCCTATTGCTCAGCATCTTTACGACATGTTTAATGATAGATGGATTGCCAATCATGGTCCGTTTCGTTCACTCTCCTGAATTGGCTACTCTAGATTTTGGTATTTGGGGTTACATTAAAAATCAGATATTTTCAAAACCTGTTACGACAAAGGAAGATATGTGCAGATAGTCTTACTGGCTTTTAAGTCTCTAACACCCGACCATATTTCCAGAATTACAAGACATAACTTAATGAAAAAGATTCATAAATGTTTAGAAGTAGATGTTGCTAATTTTGAACACTTATTACAAAACTTGATTTGTTTAATATTACATTTAGTTATTTTTGTTTGTAAGTTATCTAATTAAATTAATACAAAATACCTAGTCAACGTTTTTAATGATAGCCACAATTAATAATCCTTTCAGGTTATTGGTTACCTTTCAGAATTAATAACTTATGAAAAAATAACAAAATAGTACCTTAAATAATGGAAATCATGGCCAACCCCTTACTAATGTTGAAATAATTAAGTGTTAAATGAGATGGATATTTGGAGTTAACGGGCAAGCGCTTGTCGTTTATCGGTTACAATTTCACGTCACTAGCTTCGTTATTAATGGAGATATCATTATTCAATGTGGACTAGGATTTTTTCAAAATTTAAAAAAAAATCGAAATATCTCGAAAATACTTCATTTTAGGTTCGAAAATAAAATAAAATATATTAGGTTCCATTTAAAATATAATAATATAATAAGTCAGGACAATATTATATTTCAACTCATCGTCATCCGAAACGTACAGATTCTTAATTTCAGATTTTTAACATACATATTCTCATATTCTCCGCCATTACATTTAATCAAAACTCTTCGCCACACCCTGTATATATATATATATATATATATATATATATATATATATATATATATATATATATATATATATATATTAAATCCTAAGTCAAATGGATTTTTACATTATTTGAATGTTTTAATGCCGGTACTGTATTCAGAATCTGCCCGGGTGCCTATGCACAGTTATCATAACGGCATTCCACGATCAAAATTCTAGTGCAGTATAGCTTACCGATTTACATTCAATTAAAAATCATTTTAGAAGCAGGAAAGATTTGGCTGGATTACAATACGAACTCATTAAAATTTAAGTCCATATGTGCTGTAAAGTAGATATGCGTTGCTTAATTGAAAAGGCTTCCCTTGCAGTTTCTTGTGTGAAGCCGAAAATATGACGCAATCTTTCTTAATCGTTTATGGGAAGGGGTATTACGTTTCTACCGTGTTTTATAATTTGAATGTAATGATAGTATGATTGGTTGTCGTTATTAATATCAAATATGGCGTAACCGAAGAATTTTTGAATGTATGTCCTCAGTGTTGCAATGATGCCGTTAGGGCCAAGGCTCATTTGCACTTCGTTGCATACACGAAGGTTGGTGTGTCGAGGTAGGTAAATATTTACGCCCTATCTGGAGGTTAAGTGAAGCTATCGCGGAGTTTGTCTCGTTACCTTTAATTGGGGGATTATCTCGTATCTTATCGCCTCCTGGTGTATTTATCGCATCGAAGCCGTATAGCGGCTTATTCTCGTCCATAGGATGTGGGTTCAGTGTCGAATGGTGCTGGCCTTAACTCCTTTGGAGTTCTTTCGGACCTGGTGTGCGGAAGCAAAGTAAGTAGTTCAAGCGTTAGCTGACGACCTCGTCTAAATGGCAAGCTCATAACAAACAATTGCCGCTGTAAATAAGGAAAGCTTTTAGTTTAAGTGTATCCATAATATTCGTCAAGGACTTTATAAATTTCGTTAATAAGGATTTTAATAAGTTTGAATGAGTAAAGATTAATCAAGTAACGTTTTGTAAATAGCGCATTTACGTTGAATCAAATGAAGAATAAGTTTTGCCGTTTGTGAAATTTCACATGGAAAACGTACCGCAGTAGCCAACTGTCGAATTGTTCAGTACCTGGTGGACCTGTTGCATTTTTTTGTGCGTACGACGGTATCACGAAAAGTTGCGAGGTATATTTGAAGTATTTTTATAGGTATCGACTTATCGATTGGAGACATTCTAGTGCCAGATTTGCCGAATATAATTATTTGTTATGGCAGCTAGGTAACTCATTTTGGAATTTAGGTATTACTTCCCGATATCGACATTTGACAAATTTTAGGATTGCATAGATTTTTTGATCGCGTTTGTTTAGTTTGTTGTGAAGTATATTTTTCGTTTTTAATTGAATAATTAAATTACCGTTTCGATCAGTTATTTTTGGGTTAGTTAAGTTAATAATTTCTGACGTAGATTATCGACATACTTACAGAGTTTTAGGTTTTATTTCGAATTTTGCGGCTTTCATATTTAACATTTTATTGAAGTTTAGGTGAACCAGGCGTTAATATTTTTGGAGTAGACTTTGTAGAAGCAATAGATTTTTAAGTGAATATCTTGGTTTCCTGTTAAACCAATATAACATCAGTTCGTGACGTTTTCCCGCTACAAATGATTCTAAAAGGTGGCGCCTTTTTGACAATTTTTTCTCGATTTTTACGATTTTGGAGTTGATACGAGTGCCTTTTATGATCTTTAAGTAAGAACCCGCCCACACCACTGAGCTATGCCGTGGCACAAACTGCCTTCACGGGCTGGATGCTCTAGTGAGTATTTAGCCTGTAACAGTATTTAGAAATGTCAGATCACTTATAAGAACAATAATAATAATAATAATGAGGAAAATCTTTACAAGCGTTCCAACACGTAACGTAATTTATGATCCAATATGGTATAATAGCAATAGTGATAATAAAACTTACAATAACATAAAATAGGAGCAAAATATTTATAACAAATGTTCGTAATGTCGACCTTCCATTTCTAGACAGTAATATATTCTTTTCTTCAAAACCACTGCTAACTTTGGACAAGATTTGCGGGGTTACAGTTTCAAAATCGTCTCTTATGCATATTTTCATATCGAGTAGTGTTTCCGGAGGCGTATTGTAGACAATTCCTTTTATGTATCCCCATAAAAATAAATCTAATGGAGTTAAGTCCGGTGATCTGGGGGGCCAATTTTCAAATCCCTTTCATCGAATTCACCTGTTTTGAAAGTTGGCATTTAAGAATTGCCGAACCTCGCGGTGATAATAAGGCTGAGCTCCATCAAATTGAACCCACATGATTGTAGGTTTAAAGGGACTTCTAATAATAATGGAGATTGATGTAAAAGAAAATCGAGAAAACCATACCATTTAAATGTCCTTAAAAAAAATAGGGCTCAGTATACCTCCCCACACAATAAAGGACCACCTATTCTGATTTGTCATGACTCTATTCCTGCGAATTCGAATCAGGATAATAATGGAAGTTGTCTTTATTCACGAGACCATTGTTACGAAAAGCACACTCATCACTAAATAACTCACTTTCGAAAGAGTTTTCATTCCGCATTCCGCCACATTATTTAACACCCACGTGGAAAATTCAGTTCGGTTGTCGAAACCATTTCCGTGAAGTTCTCCAGAAAGCTGATTTTTATAAGGATCTGTTTTTTTTAAGAGTTCTTGAAATACTTGCTTGAATAATGTTAGTATTTTCGGGTATCTGGTTTTGACTAATATTAGAATTTTCTACAACTGAACGAACTACCGTAAAAATATTTTCTTTATCTTCAGTTACAGATTTTCTTGTAATAGGTTTTTTATAACTGACACTTCCACTTTCCGTAAACTGATTTAATAATCTTTCAAAAACGGCTGACTTAGGATGATTTCTTTCGGAAAACCTTTGTGCATAAACTCGAGAAGCCAATAAAAAATTTTGATGACATTCTCCAAGAATAATGATCATACCAATACGCTCTTCTTCTGGATAAATCTTCATTTTGATTGAGCAAGTTGTCAGACTAAATAAATTATCTGGCATTCCTAAATAGCTTAGGCAACTAGATACGCTAACATTCTAAATACTCCGAATGGTGCAAAAAATGATTATTTAGCGTATTCTGTAAAAAAAGCGAAGACTTATCCATAGAAAACTCTAATACCATTCGACAGGTAATTAAAAAGTACATTTCCTGGTAAGGCGTTCTATTTAAATTATTCAAGTTATAACCGCTAAAGTTCTTATTTGACTAGTTTTAATTTTTGGGACATACTGTATAAGATGGCAAGGTTATTATAATTCCGATGTAAAATATGATCTATTAATATACGTCACTGTAAATTTTGCTTACATCACTTAAATACTCGTTAAATATTTGTAACATGGAAACTAAGTTAAAATTCAAATTATTTAAAAAAACTAAAGGTTTAGTTGTTATAAATCTTATTAAAACATACATTTATTTTTATCAGAGAATCCAATAATGCAATAATATACAGGGGGCTTAATTTAAAAAAACGCAACTTTGATATTGTTAGGGCTTTTGGAACACCATGTATAATATTCAAATAAGTAAACATTATTGACCTCCATATATCCCAAAAGTAAAGCTTTTTAGAAGTCACATATTTTGGCCACCATATTCCGTGCCGTACAGTGTAGAATAGCTCTATATACGTAATATATGTATTTTGGAAATCCATCTCTGTGGCTGAAGGAGCGTGAAAAGATCGAATAGCCCGCCCTCGCTTTCGTGGAGGGAATGAAACTCGTTGCTCTCTTCCATTTTTTACTTTATAAACAGAAAAATACAGACAATCCAAAAATACCCCTCCTTCCCAGAGACCCTGTATACCAAACTTCATTAAAATTGGTTTACCCCTTTCCCGATATTTCGATCACGCTACTGTTTTTCAGGTAACAAAAATCCTTAAAGAACTCTTCGTACCCTAGTATTTCATACTATTTGGTTCAAAAAAAGTGTATTTTAAATCCATTTAAGGAATATTTGAGCACGTGAAACTGTTACACGTCCAAACCGCACTAGGCGCCGTGTAGGCTTACTAATGTAAGCGGGTTGCCAAGCCAGCTAACAGGGAGATGGGCGTGGTCGAAATAATAAGTAAAATGAATGATTGATATGCTCAAACACCTTACACTTACATTCAAATAGCTCAATTCGGGAAAATATGTCTCTAGGCGCCACCACAATCGAAACTTTGCTAAAATAATTGTATTAAGCTGGATGTTAATTAACCCTACCTGATTGTGGAAAGTAGGATTATGCTTACTCAGTAAACTCATATACGAAGGTTCTAAAACAAACACTCGTCCAAAACAATTCAACTCAAACTCAAATAAATTTAGTACTACCCAGGTTATTAAAAACTTTTTGAATACACCTCGTAAACTAAAATATCCAAAACAAAAATTATTCAAATTCATTCAATGAACGGTAATTAATCTTTAAAATTCTTAACATGAACGATATCTTTTAAATTTACTTTACTTTTGAATCGTATTTGAAATTCGTAAACATTTAAGATTTCAAAGCTCAAACTTTTATTATACTTAATGAAATTTAAACTAACAGCTGATCTGTTAATAGTGCATTGCGCTATTAAAACTGACATAAAAATTTTGTAATCAACCTGGCTAATACAAACTTTCAGGTTGTTCCTTGAATCTGAAAAATTAAAATATGCAAAGCTTACTTTTAAAATCGTCAAAACAAGATCACCAATTAAGTAAATGTTACAACTGTGTTTCATACCTGATTAAATAAACAACAAAATAAAAATTTAACGATAGATATATATTGACCTGCATAAAATAATAAAACAAATGTTTACATACACAAGGGTATTTACATATACCTCAACAACGTGGTTGAAAATCAAAACCACACGTCACTACCACTTTGCAATCTTACTTCTAAAACAAACCATACAATACGACTCAAGAACGATTATCTCTTCCCTTCAAAACTATTTAATAATTTAAACAACTATACGCAAATAAAACTACCAAAAAGATAATCGGGCTTAAATGCGTTCATAAAATTCCTTAATCTAATTTCTTACTTAACAAATTTGTCCATAAATCCTTGGATTTTCTTTCTTCTGTAAATTAATTATGTAGTCCATTGGTACTCCTTAAAATTGCCTGAAGCACATTACAAATGCTCAACAAACTTATTCCTCTGTGCACTCGCGAGTGGTTCACAATGCAAGGTTATTACTCCCACAAACACGTAATAAACTGTATACGTTTGGTTGCCTCCTTAAAATTTCTAGCAACCTTTTACACCAAATTAGTCCCTTATACAAATAACACTTTCAATGTCATATAACGTTATTCAACCATTGGCTTAATATACAACAAACCCTTCGTTCACTTAACAAGTGGTCTCATAAATACTTAGCTGAATCTCGTTACAAGGACGCGCGCTACACTTAACACTTTAACATAACAACTGTTATCTTTACTCAAATCTGCTTACGCACTATTATTTTCTTGAAAATAGACAAACTAATTTTTACCTTCAACTTCAATTTAAATTATTGTTTTGTTTATGAATGTCTTTTTCAATTTATCCCCGATTCGGGTCACGCAGTTGATTAAACAATTACTGCCTCATTAAAATTCACAAACATACTCCAACATCATCACATTCTACCACACACTACCTCGCGTGCGCGCGTTTCACCGAGCTCTCATCACAAGCCAAAAGCTAACTTCCTAGCTAACTAACTTCAACTCTCTTCAACTCCTTACTTCAACTAACTCGTCAATCTCTGACTTCCCTATTTATAACTTCAGTCATCCATCTTTAAACATGTCTTCCTTCCGCGTTATATTCTCCAATAGTATTCACTCAAAATGTCATACTTCCAACAGCTGCTTCCCTCTATACAAGCACGCGTGTAATTACAATACATCGCCATATTTGTTCTTACTTACAAATTTTACAATTACTTCATGAGGAAATCATTTTTCGTCATTACATTCATTCAGTAGTCACTCTGCATCATTACGCAACTTTTAACATTTATCTCGAACCTGCGCTCAATCTCGTTCCGCAACATTTGCAAAAATCAGCACCGTCTAATGTCTCAAATTCCATATACACACATTTATTCTCAAAACAATTGCACAACATTACAAAACTTTCTGAAATTAATACTTAACATACCAAATCTTTCTCTACATATTTTCTAAAACATTCTACACTTATTCTTCACATTTTCTAACCAAGATTACTCATTTATCTTCAAACATTCCATTCTTTATGGTAGCCAAACAGTAGCGATACAGTGGAAAGCATTATCGTCCCATCGACAAATTTCTCTTCACATTTACATTCATCAGAATCTAATTATTCCAACACTAAAGTCTCTAACATTCAAATACACGCATTTATATACTGAATTATATTTCTACTACATTTCCAGTGGCGTATCATACACCCACATACATTATATACACAAAAAAATTTTTTTTCGTTCAAACTCAACACACTCGCACTCAAAACACGTAATACACGTCATTATAACATCCTACATACAGGGTGCGTCATCGCAACCTGACAAAACGTGAAGAACCTTTTTGTGGGTGTATTCATGGGCGTCTGGAGGATTTTGTACAAGAAGGAGCAAAGGGTGGAGTAGAGAGGCGAACATGCGTATCAACTATCAAGTACATAGTCGGTGAACTAATCATAAGAACACTCCATCCAAAAAATTATTAAGCTTAATACCCACTTAGATTTTTATGATGTGGCGGATATTTATGCTTAAACCCAGCTTGAGTAATGTTTGTTCGTTCGTAATCGTTGGCGATGAATTCAGTCGCATCTTGACACGGCGCACCAAACTAAATCTCATTTCATCAGTGCATGTCGTCCCAAGAATAGTTGGTTCAATTTTTAGAGTCATATGCACAGCTTGATATAATAACGTTGTACTGTGTTAATTTAGCAACGGAATTTTGGTACGAATTGAGAATTTTGTGCCTGTTGTTAGACATCACAACTTACGGTGGCTCCAATTATGAGAAACTTGACAACAGTGTGCGTATCCAATTCAATTTTTCTTGTAAATTTAAAAATACGATTATGCCGAATTTTTCCATTTGTTAAAAAGGATCATGCGACTTTCTTTCTGGTTTCCTCTGTGACCGGAGAATGCTATCTTTGGTAACGAAAAATTTATACGGGAGAGATTTTTTCTGTAAATTCTATGCAATATTTACTTAATAGAAATTACATACAGTGACTACTGGTTTTACATTCTCTACCAATAATAAAATTATACTAAATACAGTTCGTTTTCTAACAAAGCTTGTAGTCAGATCAAGAGGTGAGTTAAACCACATTATTTCAATCTTTTACACTGATCACCTCTGTTTTAACATTTAAATCAATAAAGTACATGTTTTACAATTTTAAATAAATTTAAATACACTTTTGCAATTTCGTATGTAACTCTTATCTAAAAGAAGAGTTTCTCTAGGTTTTTCTTGCTATTGGTTATTATCGTTCTTCGTTCTTCAATATATTGCTGTGACCGATTATGCAAGTATACCTGGTCAACGTACGTTCTTCCAAGTTGTGTTGTAACACACAAATGGTCAGCGATAGCTTAATCGAAGATACTTTATGGTCACATTGGACCACTTACTACAAACATCTATGTATAGTAGAAGTCTCAGTTAAGTAATTATTCTCAGGCAACATCCTCGTGAGTTTCTTTTCCTTGTTATTCCTTCATGACGAAGCTCTCGCTATGTAGACGATTGTTGTAGTTAATCGGTAAAGTATTTTATATGTTGAGATCAACTGGTTACTACAAAGAATTACAGTTCCAACTATAACGCTGTTCTAAATTTATGTGGGCAACTTCTTTTATTCGGAATTTTAATGGTATTAAATCTAACGAGGTTATGTTCCTGTAACGATAAAGCTTGTGTACGCTTTAGTGAAAATGTTATGAAATCTACTTACACAAGTATTCCTTGAGAATAAATCGCTAAAATTAACTTCAATATTTTGGCTATTTTCATGTATTTATTTTATTTGCTCATTTTGAAAGTTACCATGCGGTGAAATAGCTATTTATGGAACTAGCCGGGAAAGACACAATTTTGTGTTACGAGCGGATTTCTGCGGGATGAGCAAAGCGAGATCACTCAAAAAGAGGTGAGTAGCACAAAAATTATCTTTCACAACGTGATTCATACAACATTTTTTTCTAATTTTACATCTACATTCTTAAAACTGTAATTTAAAAATAATAAACTTTTTTTGGTAAAAAGTACTTTTGAAGACATCTGTATACAGACGTAACCATGGCTTATTTATACGTATTTGTTGGAACTTGTATGAAAAATATCAACCAAGAATCGCATTAAATATTGGCTTTGAGCATCAATACGCCTAGACAAACTGAGGAAACTGCTTTTGAAACAGATAGTACCGAAGTCAAGTTCCAGGTACAACACGGAATGGTATTTTGTCGACTCTTTTTATGATTCTCTTTGTTAGTACATAGGAAACTTGCATTTTACCACTAGTGGCGTAATATGTTTTATTTCACTACCAGTGGTGAAACGTAAGACCTTTCAACATTCCTGAAAGGTATAAAAAGTGTTACTTTATGTGTCAAAATTATCAAAACCAATTATTATTAATGTTGTTTTTCTTAAGTCTTTTTTTACATTCCTACATTTTCTGTAGATACAAACATTCTGTCAATTAAGGGCAATACTTTAATTTATTATACTAAATAGAATATGTTCACGAATAAGCACTGACTGTTGTATACTACCTTTGCCAAAGGTGAACAAATCCGACACTGAACATATTCGTAAAATCGGCTTGTTTTATGGTTAACTGCTCCGGACATACAGGGTGTTTCAAAAAACTTTTCGATAATATCTAGGGTAAATAGAATATTAAAAAATAACGTTAGCTTAGTTAACAAACATGTGTCCGAAAATACCTCCTTAAGAAGATACGACCCTGTAAAGGTGGCCCCAAAAATCCTTTTTTTTATTATCTCTGAAACGGTTTACGATACCTAAATGAAACTTAGACCGCAAATACTTTTGATTAGGTCATAAAAGACAGTGTTGAAAAATTTGTAATATTTTGTGTAGGTGCGTCGCTAAAGGAAGTGCCAGATATTATACCCTAAAACTTTTTTTATGGGGATATTTTTCATTTTTTGGACATAGGTTGTATTTTTTAAACAATATGCCTCAAACAAGATACTGTTGTTGAAAGTCAAAAAAATTACTGGTTTTGGAGTTATTTGAGGTTTTAGCAAGTAATTCGTACCGAGTTAATAAATAAATTTAAGATCAAACAATTAATAATGTTCATGCGCGAGAACGAACCACCTCAGGGAATAATGATTGTTTCAGAAACAACTATGTGGTAAAAATATTGTAAATTATTTAGAACTTAAAAAAGGTTTCAATTGTATGACATTAAAACACAACAGACAAAGGAAACAATTAAAAAAAAAAAAACGAATAGCATGTAACAACCCATTTTGAGTTGCATTAAAATATACCGTAATTTATGTTCTTCGTTCATTTAGTTGTAAATACAAAAAAAAAATTTAATTATTGATTTATAGGTATGTGGTAGGCAACTTAATTTGCATTTTGGTGTAACTTAAGTGCATTTCTTCTTAAAGGTTTATACTCCCACTTCTTTAATTTATTTTTTCTGCTCATATCGTTGACTTAATTCTTTGCGCAAATATTTTCGCGCAACGCTTCATCATCATCTGACATCCTAAAGCGTGCTTTTTTCACTTCTAGATGAATGTGGTGTTGTTTAGGAAGCGATTTTTTGGGTTTCCACCTAAATTTTGTGAAAAGTGCCATTGATTTAATGGTAAGATGTTGTAACTGGCATTAAAAAACATTTGCAGGCTCTTTTATTTTTTACTTTGACACTTTAATTTTACCACTTTTAACTACGCATTTAATGCTACTTTTACGTACGCTTTCATTTTATGATTGCGTTTTGCTTTTAATGCTGAACTAAATTTTGATCATATTTTGTATTTGAACTTTCGGGAAAATGCAATAAAAATTGGATTACCCCAATTTTTTTTTGAGCAATTTATAAGTAAAATTCCATTTTGGATGTAGTTTATAACGTAAAGCATTGTTATTGCAATATATTGCGCAATATTGACACAAGGATAACATCACCTTAGTTTGCATTTTCGCATTTATTTTTTATAATAACAGGGGTTCTCAAGAAGATGTATTATACTTTGTACAGGTATTTATAAGTTTAATGACTTCTCAGTATAAGGCTAATTTTAAGATATATTTTATATAATTCTAACTTTAAATATTTAATGAACATAGTTTGTATATTTTTTATTTTTACGTTTTGCTAAATTTTTATTGTAAAACTCGGTTTAGTTATTCCGAGCATAATTAAAAAATAACTTGGCGTCCGAGATCATTTTTATTAGTGTTACATGGCAGTTATTATATTTATGTTAAGTGGAAATAATCGAGCAGAATTTGTGGTAATTAAGCAAATAAAAAGATTGAATCGGCCCATTTTAATCAACCGACTAGGACAAAGGCATTATTTTTGGTGAATGGTTTGTACCTCCAGTTAGTTTAACGATTTTTTTTGGAGAACATTTTTACACCTATTTCTTTATTATATTATTAAAACACTTTTTATACCTGGCACCATCACCACTTATTTACAAGTACAAAGCAAACAGAAATAAAATTGAATAAGTAGGTACGGGTGTTTACATTGAATATTCGTAATGCCAACCATTTTCACGAATACATAATCGTAAACGTTTTTCGAATGAAAGCATAATCCTGTGGAGTGGCCGTGGTTCTGGAATCAACATTCTTAAATTATTTTCAAGTCTCGCTTGAAGTTCTTCAATGAAATTTATTTCGCTTGAATATACTTCTTCTTTAACTAAACTCCGCACATCAAAGTCTGAGGGATGTAAGTCATGGAACCTTGGTGACCAGTGGATAGTAGCATCAGCACCTCGATCAATCCAACGATTTGGAAAATGTTCTTTCAGCCATATTCTAGTTTGCCTTGTGAAATGAGGTGGAGCACCATCATGCACAAAAACCATATTTTTTCGTAGATCAAAGGACAAATCTAATCCAAAAATTCATAGTAAACGTCACCATTTAAACTTCCATCAAAAATGTGGTATGCAACGAAGACGTTGCCTATTGAAGCAGCCAATACATTCACATTAAAATTATGGTGACAATGCGTTACACGTTTAATCTTTGGATTTTCCTCTGCCCAGAAGTGACTGTTATGACTATTATACATACCTTCTCTAGTAAAAGTAGATTGATCAGTGAATGTTTTGTAAAAAATCAGGGTTCAGCCTCATTCTTTCTTGTAATAATTCGCAAAAGTTCCTTCTCAAAAAAAGATCTTCAGGCAATAATTCCTGTACTTTCCTGTAGTGAAACGCTTGCGTTATTTGCCCTTGTCATATTTCGTATACTTATCGTAGAATCCACAATAACTGGATTTAAAATATTTTCTTCAGTTTGAGGAATTCTTGCCACACGTGGTCTACTCGCTGCACCGTCTTTCTAAATTAAAAAAATTTTTGAATCCGGAACTTCTTCTTTGACAATTTTTCACATACCTTATTTTCGCTGCTTTAGAATGCCCATCGCATTTGTCTAATGTTAACAAAATATAGGTATAGTCACTATTAGTGTACATATTCATTTTCAAAATTTCAAAAGCGTTATTGCTTCTTAAAAAGCAACAACAATATGTCAAACGAATCCATCGAACAAAAAAAAAATCGCGAGTCTGCAGTCTAAGCTTACTTAATTCAAGTAAATCAAATTAACTCAATATTTCTTTTATTTTCTTATTTTAGGTAAAATATGTTAAAACCTCAAATAACTCCAAAACCAGTAATTTTTTTGTGGCAAATTGTTTAAAAAATATTATTTTTGCTCAAAAAATTAAAAATATCCCCATAAAAAAAGTTTGGGGGCGAAATATGTGGCAACCCCTCTTTAGGGACGCTCCTGTACAAAATATTAAAAATTTGTCAACACATCTTTTATGACCTAATCAAAGGTATTTGTGATCTAAATCTCATTTAGGTATCTTAAACCGTTTCAGAGATAATAATAAAGAAAGAATTTTTGGGGTCACTTTCACAGGGCCGTATCTTCTTAAGGACGCATTTTACGACACATGTTTATTAACCAAACTAACATTATTTTTTAATTTTCTATTTATCCTAGAAATTAGCTGGATGTTTTTTGAAACACCTAGTATACAGTGCGTGGCAAATGTATGGAACCGGCCTTGTTATTTCAAAACTATTCAAGCTAAATCGATAAAATGTAAAATGCATGTTGTTTACGAAGCGTTCTATTATTTCCATGGTTTTGTTATTTTTTAACTGGAAAGGTCGGGAGCTGCACAGCCAACTGTAACATTAAAAGCGGCTCCAAGTGTATAAACACTAAAACTGGGCCAACTTATAATATTAAAACAAAAGCGATGATGTAATAAATTGATTGTAATTGATCGAATAATTTTAATTAATAAAAAAATTACCAAATATCAATCGCTACTGCCGTCGGCTCATCGGTAAATTAAGGTAGGATGGGTTCTAATTTAGAGTTTAATTAACATACCTGAAATACTGCCTGCTTCTCATAAGCTTAATTATTTTCACTTATACTTAATTCATAAAAAAATGTTATCTAAAAATTATGAAAAAATGATAAAATCTCGAGCGCCATGTTGTCTATTATATATATAATATATATATATATATATATATATATATATATATATATATATATATATATACTATATATATAGGAACAACAAAACCTAGTTAAGGAATAATAATAAACAATTTATCAAAATGAAAATAAAATAACATGAAATACTTAAGTTTATTTAATATCTGATTGAAAAGGTTAAAAATCAGAAGTCTTATACTATTCTATAATGATATAAAAACATTACCTTTGAACGTTCGGTACATAAACTGTAACTGGTAACTATGAAGCAGAATGGTGAACTTGGTGAGGCCAATGTCTCGCTTATTTCCCTTTATATATTGTGTCCATAACTTTATTGAATTTCTTTGAAGTTTAATTCGCCAAATTTATTTATAAAAGTATGTAGAACTTGCGTTGTAAAATGTAATTCAAGTAAAAATCGCCATTTAAATTAGAAACTAGAATAGTAACTTACTGACTTATACGTGCCATTAAAAATAATTATTATAAAATATGCCATATAAAAGTATGCATTAAAAAATACGAGTAAAATAATTGCAAACTAAGTGCAAAGTAAGTAATTAAAGTAAAAAATAAAAGTAAAAAATAAAAGTGAAAAATAAAAGTGAGTACTTAAAAGTGAGTACTTAAAAAGTGCCTAAAAAAAAAGCAAAGGCTTTAGTTTTAAATATGAATTGGAAAATATCTTACCACCAAAATCTGATCGCATCAAATATAAAAAATTAGGTAAAAATCATGCTTACTGCTGTAACATTTAGCATTAAGTGAATTAAAAAAAAAATCTTTCAGAATCACTCAAGTGTATTGTATTTCCCCTAAAAGTCTTCATGCGTTGCGCAGATACCATAATATAAATTCAATTTTTAAGAAAGGAACTATAACTATTTATGTAATATTACACCCAAAATATATGTTCTAGGAATATATATATATATATATATATATATATATATATATATATATATATATATATATATATATATATATATATAGGAACAACAAAACCTAGTTAAGGAATAATAATAAACAATTTATCAAAATGAAAATAAAATAACATGAAATACTTAAGTTTATTTAATATCTGATTGAAAAGGTTAAAAATCAGAAGTCTTATACTATTCTAAAATGATATAAAAACATTACCTTTGAACGTTCGGTACATAAACTGTAACTGGTAACTATGAAGCAGAATGGTGAACTTGGTGAGGCCAATGTCTCGCTTATTTCCCTTTATATATTGTGTCCATAACTTTATTGAATTTCTTTGAAGTTTAATTCGCCAAATTTATTTATAAAAGTATGTAGAACTTGCGTTGTAAAATGTAATTCAAGTAAAAATCGCCATTTAAATTAGAAACTAGAATAGTAACTTACTGACTTATACGTGCCATTAAAAATAATTATTATAAAAATGCCATATAAAAGTATGCATTAAAAAATATGAGTAAAATAATTGCAAACTAAGTGCAAAGTAAGTAATTAAAGTAAAAAATAAAAGTAAAAAATAAAAGTGAAAAATAAAAGTGAGTACTTAAAAGTGAGTACTTAAAAAGTGCCTAAAAAAAAAGCAAAGGCTTTAGTTTTAAATATGAATTGGAAAATAACTTACCACCAAAATCTGATCGCATCAAATATAAAAAATTAGGTAAAAATCATGCTTACTGCTGTAACATTTAGCATTAAGTGAATTAAAAAAAAAATCTTTCAGAATCACTCAAGTGTATTGTATTTCCCCTAAAAGTCTTCATGCGTTGCGCAGATACCATAATATAAATTCAATTTTTTAAGAAAGGGAACTATAACTATTTATGTAATATTACACCCAAAAGATATGTTCTAGGAAATGCCAATTAAATTGCCATTCTCAATTCTACATATTAATAATTAAAAACTTTTCTAATATTACGCCAAATAAATGAACGATTCTTAAATTAATGTACTCTTTAATACAACCACAAAAAAAGGTTGTTACACAACTTTTTTTTTAAATAGGAAGAGTGGTCAAATCGCATATCGTTTCAAAGGTATTTTGAGGTAGAATCCAGCGACATGCCGTTTGATATAATTATCTCTAAAGGTAACTTCACTATTGTAAATTAAAGATTAGTAGTAGGTATTAACTGGTTAACTGAGAATTTAGTGAGCGCTGAAGGCAGTGGTTAGTTTATGATGTTTAACTAACCTCAAAACTTAAAGGTGGTGTGGGCGTCGAGGACGTATTGAATGGCCACCACGATCACCTGACTTAACCCCACTAGATTTTTTCTTGTTGGGTTACCTGAAAAGTCGTATTTACCTCGATAAACCAAATAACTGGAATGAACTAGTGCAACGAGTTCGGGAAGAAACAGCAAATATTCCTCGCGAGTTCATTTTCAATTCAGTTGAAGGACTTCATAATCGAATTTAGTGTTGCCAAGTGGTGAATGGGGAACAGTTTGGGCATCCCTTATAATGGTTCTTGTACTAGATGAACTTCATAAACTTAAAATACGGTTTCAACAATCTGATGTTACATTAAACACCATAAAACAATTCATTGTTCCTCATGCTAACTGGATCTTCAGTTATGCAGTTAATACCTACTACTAATCTTTAATTTACAATAGCGAAGTTATCTTTAGAGATAACTACGGCAAGCGGCATGTCGCTGAATTCTACTTGAAAATTCCTTTCAAACGGTATGCGATTTGACGCCCCTTTCTATTTAAAAATAATGAAGTTGGCTGTGCAGCTCCCGATCTTGTCAGTTAAAAAAATAACGAAACTGTGGAAATAATAGAAGGCTTTGTAAATAGCATGCATATTAAATTTTACCGATTTAGCTTAAATAGTTTTGAAATAATAAGGCCGGTTCCATACATTTGGTACGCTCTGTATATACGCTATGGACCTATGCTGCTCCAGACGTATAAAAACGCAGCGCTTAAATTTCTTAGCACACAGGAGAGGACCAAAAACTCAGGCTTAGCAATGAAACTGAAAACTGAATAGCAAATCTGCCCAGTAGTTCTTCAGGATGCGTGCTACAATATCCTATAACAAGTTGCCTGCTGAGCCAAGTTTGGGTTACCTCATAACATTAACTGAAAAAATTCTACGTTAAATTCAAATTTACATCTCGTTAGACATTTGTACAATTTTAATAAAATAAAAATTCATCTTTAATTTGTTAAAATGTTTAGCAATTTTACTTTTTCTGAAATGTTTAGGTTAGCAAAACCATTACTTATAGTAAAGTCCTATTTCAATTTAAGGAAGATATGAAAAAGACAGCGTACATATGTCATACAGATTTTTATATTTGTATCAGTTTAGTAAAAGACTTGAAAATCTTAGAAACTCTTACATGTGCAGAAACTTTATAGAGCTTTCAACTAAACCGGAAAAGCTCTTTATAGATTGAATGTTCAAGTTTAATATGGTACCATCTTATAGACTACTACATTTGTATACTACTAGATTCAATTTGAAAACTGAAATAAAGATAACGGCAATTTGGGAAAACGAGTATTTGCAACATTTAGTACAGAGTACTAAAATGTGTATTACTCAAGTTTTACAATAAAATATTCTAATACAAGTGATTTTAAGACTTACTATAAAATAAAATAAACAGAAATGGCAAGTTCGCAAAGCCAGAAAATTCTTTGGATTTTCTGTCTTTGCCAAATTACATTCGTTGAAAGCTTCTGTCCGCGACAAATATATAGGAAACTGCGCTCCATTAAACACCGTAATAAGAAATCTATAAAACTCCAAGACAAATTTTAAATTTCATTTGTACCAGACATTCTATTATATGAGTTGAAATTCAGTAATGGCGAATTTAAAGCATACTTATCAAGAACTGACCGAGTTTTTGTGCTTCAAGAGTTTATCGTTCCATATTGATTTAAAGTGTACTTCTAATAGAATACACGTTCTCTAATGTTATGGCGCTATAGAGTATTGTTTGGAACGAAAAATTTCAAACTTTTCAGTTTTCAAAGATAGAGCACGATCCATTCATCTTATTACGTCATGTGACAATTAGCGTCGACCGATTTTCTACTTAGATTTACTTTGATGATAAATGATGATCTATAAGTTGTTAATTTTAATAGGCGACTCCAAACGAGGGTTTGACAACATATAAACTCCACTTTCAAGTGTTATCAATTTTTTATGTAAATTGTTATTTTGAAGTTTTGCACCATTATTTAGATGAGACGCAGAAAAATGATGAAAATAAACTAGAGCATTACAAACATTTCTGCGTAGACACCTAAATTAAGAATAACTTAGACTGATGTACAGCTGCTTTCCACAACTGTAAATTGTACAATATTCATCATAATCTAATAGCAATTTAAGGAAGTGCTGTCATCAATCAAAGTATAATTTATCAGAAGGCCCAACATTTCAGCAGACACTGCACCATTGCTTGGCCCGCCTCAAGTGTCAAAAACGGGGATATAGGGTGGAAGTGACACCACCCATCATCTACTACCACCACCACTCTCTCAACTCCGTCATATCACATTTTTCAGAGCACCCTTTCCTGAAGTGCTCCATTTTCATATTTCTTGCTCTATCGAAGAAATTTAAAATCGTGTTATAAGAAAACGGTTTAGTATTTCTTTACAAAATTCCACACAACTTGCTCTTTTCACGGAAAACCCTCTATGACCGTATCCGGAATATAAAAATTTATCGATAATATACTTGAGTAAAAAAAAAAAACGTTTATAATAGCGAATTTTATTGTGCTACAATATTTTCGATATTTATTGAAACGTTTTGTAAGATAAAAAATGCGAAATGTTGAAAGTATTGTGAGCTTTAGGGGTTCTTAGACGTGAAATCGATATTGACAGCTATACAATGAGATTTAAAGATAAACATTCTTTCTTTGCAAATAAAGGTTGATTTTCTCATTTCGTCTAAAAATATTATACGCATTACGTTTATAACCAAGCTTGACTTCGTTTTGATAAGTGCGAAATATCAGACAAACTTGATGTCCAATACGGCCAATGGCAAACGTCAAATTAAGGTAATGTATTAATGCAATTGAAGTAGTGTTCAGCAACCCAAATCGCACTCCATAGAGGCTCATGCTAAAATTCAATTTTGTAGTAAAATTAGTAAGAAAAATGCTCAACTAATATGCCCCATGCCAGATAATTACGAGCGCAAACAATTGCATGTTCTGACACCAAAGATGCTTTTAAAAATCAACACAGAAATCTGTCCAAGCTTATTATGTATTTTGCTTGTGAATGAACAGGGTTAAACAATAAGTTCATACCTCATTTCTGATAAAAAACACAGTTCGAAACTTGGGAAGAATGAAAACACTAATTTACTCCCCAAATCGCTTGGAAACTAATGGTTCGGGCATTGTTTTGTACTTTTAGCTGTATGGCACGAGGCGCCATCCTGTTGAAAAATAAAATCTCCATCAGAATGCAACTCTTGTGTGCTTGCAGGTAGATTTGTTTCTGGCAACGCTTGGTATTTTTGGGCATTCACTGTGCATTTTATAAATGACATCCGTCCTACAACATGTGTAGAAATGCGCCCTCAAACCATTTGTCCGTGAGGAAACTTTACAATGCGTTTTAAACGATCCTTGTGAAAAGCTTCCAGATCTTATTACTCCTTTTCGCATATCTCCAACGCTTCACCACTGAATATCACTTTATACCTGTCCTCCAGAGTCCAGTGTACTTTTTGTTTTGCCTATGACAAACGCTTTTTCTTCTAACGGTCTGCTAATAGCGGCTTATTTTTAGCCTGAATAGTTTAAAATGTATAAATAAGATTGAAGTGCTTGCTAAAGCGTATACCTTGTAAAAATGGAGGCCGGACTAATGGATGTATTTTCTACAACATAATAGTGAAACGTTCGGGCCCGTTTCCCTGTTCCAAAGTGTAGTTAACTCGTGCAAAGTAGCCCTTCTGGAACTCCTGCACACTTTCAGTAGCTTTCGTTGGTCTATGGGTAAGCTTTGGATAACCACTACTCTTTCTTTTGGTATTTACATCCACAGTTTCGCCAAACATTTTAATAATGTTTGCCACAGTAAATCTCGTTACATTCAGATTCTGAGCTATTTTGCGGACAGAACTGCTTTTATGATATTGCTGAACAACAAGTTCATGAATTTTTTGTACTGTTACTTCTCCTCGACCCATGGTTTTACCTTCACAACTCATAAACTTTGACAGCTAATATGAAAATTGACGGAAAAGTGACACGAAAGAAAAATTTCACAGCCACCTTCGTAAATAATATAAAAGTTTGATGTTGTGCGAACCATTAGTTTCCAGGCGATTTGCGCAATTAATTAATCTGTTGATTTTTAAAAAAATATTTGTGTCCGAACATATAGTTGTGTGATGGATGCCACATGTAAAAAGCTTATTCCTATGATTCGTATAATCCTTGAGGCTTCATAAATACAAGCAAGTGGGAGATTGTATTAGGGCTGGCTGTGATGGTAATTTACTCGGTTCTATAAATCGATTAATGGTACACCACTTAGATGCGCTTGAAGGTTCGATACCTGGAAGTTCGCTACAGACTGCCTTGCTTTTCTAAATACAAATAATTACTAATTAGGTCGAGAGGTTAAGTAATATTAAACTCTAAACCAAAGTTAATTTGATTCTAGTGAGACCAGGTATATTTAGCAGTGATAATTTAAAAATGGTGAAGCGTGAGTTTGTGAGCAGCAATAAGTTTCAATTGAGGTGTCAGAATATTTTCCAGTCTGCTTTCACTAGTGCACAAATTAAGACTCGTTTAAAAATTTTTATCCAGCTTAAATGTAATTAATTATATTTATGTTATCTATATACGGTAGTCCAACGCCTGGGTGGAATTCGCATGACGCATTACGGTATATGGGTTAAATGCTTTGATGCGAGTTAGAAGTGTCTCAGACGCTAGCCGAGGATATGTCACAGTCCAGATTGTCTTTAGGCCAATACTGAACTCTTATACGGTTTCCAAACGGAATGTTTCAGGCCCTGAGTGGAGGATAGCTTCGGGGTTTGAACTACGGTTAAAAATGTGGCCACAACAAAATAATTTTGGGTGGTTACGAACTTAGACAAAGATCACAATTTCCCACTTTACAACCACTGGCCATTCTCTAATGATTGATGAGTGCTAATGTATGATTTGTAATAAATGCAAGCTCTCTATAATTTAATTAAGCTTTTGCGATCAAAATCTAAACGATGGTTTTTCAGCCGCGATCAATTTTCACAACAGGTGTTAATTTGAAAATTAATTTTGATCTACTAAAGTTAATTTAATTCAGCAATTTAAAATACTATTTTACCTCATAATGTATGTACGAAAGCAATAGTACACTGTTGTGTAAGATATCAACACAAAAAGATGGCGGAATACTTTGGTAACATATTATTACAACATCCGTCACGATGGTTGTGAAAAATGTAGAATTCCAATTCACCCTGCATTCAAGCGGCAGTATCGGAACTCGCTTTATAAAATTTAACTAATTATTGATTTTCTGATTATGTCAATACGTTAAAATTATTGCTTATCTCACAACGCAGGGATTGTTATAACAATTACCACATCATGTTTAAAAAAGTAATTTTTTACACAACGGCTTAAATGTTAATTGCGTATATAATTCTGTGACCTAAGAATTAAATTACAGAAGTTAATTACTTGCTTTGTCATATGTGTTAGCCGCTGAATATAACCTTTAAGGTGCGTTGTATTTTACACAATATCGGGTAGACTAGCAGGCAAACTTTAATTATACAACACTGGAGTGGGTTATGTATGTATAACTAGTACTATGTTTATTATCGTGAAATTTTACGACTGCGAAGCAACGTGTTTATTACCACAATACGTTATTACAGTTGTAATAGACACGTTACTGAGGAAAACATGCAATTTCAGTGGATAAACGATCCCACGTGATTAATGAATTGTATTCTCACATTTATTTCTAACGGTAGCCATAGACGGCAGAAAATTTATTATTATCTTTGAGATTGCAACATAATTTTTAAATAAAACTTACTCAGAAAGCTGTATTTGACGGTGACACTTCTGTTATATAGAACAATATTATCTAAATGAGAATTTTATTTATATAAATAAGTTTTCTTAAGCTAAGATTCGTCATATTTTTAATTGAGAAGTAATAAAAGAAAGTCGGTGTTCACGTTTAACGGTGTAATCATTTATATCTTTTCAATTTGTTTTGTCATAAAGGTACCTACATCTTAAACACAAAAAATATTTCAGATTAGTTTTCTTTCACAATTTATTATGTTTTGCAGATTAAGTCGTTGTATTCCCTTATGCAATGCCTTATTGGTACTTAACGGTGAGTGTCTTACTTAATTTACGGGTTTTATTTTGGCTTAATGGTTTTTAAATGGATAATTTTAGTTCTATATTTTAGTTTTAACACAGAATACCAAATGCTTTAAAATTTCTCTATACAGTGCATTGTTGGCAGTTGCAATTAATCCTTGCAATTTTATACTAATTAATGGCTATTCTAGTAGCGAAAGAAAATAATCTTCACAAATAATCTACTTTGACTACTACAACTAACTTCCTCTCAAAAGGTTGCTACACGACTAATCCACATTACCATCGATTAGGCTTATTAAAATATACGGGTTGCTAAATTCAACTTAGAAGGCCACAGATCTTAATAAGATGTAGAATATCTAAAATTTGGCTTCAAAATTTACACTTACTCTGAAGATCTTTCAAAATCGATAATATTTGTCATAAGGCGCCACTAAGATCAGAATATTGTAGTAATATGTCTTGGGCTAGATGATGAAATTATGAATAATTGTAGAACATAACACAACTGCCCGCTTGGTAAAGGATATCTTAACTTTAAACATTATAAGATGAAGGTTTAAATGTAAATAACAAGTAACAAAACAATACATCCGCTGTAACTTTAAATTCATTACTCCTATACTCACCATAATGAATTTCAGAAATACTCGCAGATATTAACTAGATCTGCAGTTTTTCAGACATTGCTCATTTTTATTAGTAACTAAAATCCAAGTAATCAAGAAACGTGTACCTGTATATAATACGCAACGTCACTAAATGAAACAACTACATATATTTGTATGTATAATAAATCAAAGTAATATTTGCTGTTTCGCATTAGCATGAACTCAAATGAAATTGTACATATTTGTTCGTAAATCTTTACTATAATAAATAATATTAATACTGGAGTTACAACTACGCACAGAATATAACCTACGTTTACGTAGAATCATTTCGTAATGAAAGCATGAATTGAATAGTTCAATGCACTAACTCAAATTTAAGACCTACATTCACACGACTGTGTTTAGATCAGAGAAACACTAAAACCGCTTCCGTTAATTAAGCTTCCTCCAATAAACCTAGACTATTGGCCTTGGTTTCGGGGTTTCCAAAATCACAAGTTCACGGCTCTTGGGGTTTCTCTTTGTGCACATAAAAAATTAATACAAGAATTTAGGAAAGATAATCACATACTTTTATAGAAAATGCACTACACCAAACAACGTAGATTCTCATGTAGATACAAACTGACGCTCTATTAACCTCGCTGTACAAAAATGACAACCAACGTCTAACAAAATGTATCGTGCGATTAGAATTTACACATAATACTAACAAAAAGATACCAATATATTATACCAGGAGAATGGTATACTTAAATATGCCCTAACAAATTTATAATGTTTAAATAAATGTTACATATTAGCCTGCATACAAAGAAACCCAAAATTCGAAAAAACTGGGTTTGAGATATTTGACATGAGACCGGTCGATATTCTTTCCATTCAAACCGTGATATTCCGAAACAAGAGGTGATAATTTCCGAATGAATTGCATGGGATAAGGTAATTTTCTTTTCTACACCGCACCTTCAACATTAAAAGTTAAGGGGCGTTTGCGTAAATTGTATGGTTTGTCATTTCGTATAAAGGTACTATTTTTGGACTAAAAGAAACGATTTGTCGACTGTACATTTCCTAAGGAGTCTGGAATACCGTAGAAACTTCATGTCGCTGCGACCAGACGAGAAAACATTAATAATACATGAGAGGGTTTATGTTACTACTTACCGCTAATTCTGCACCTTTAAAGTTTTAAGAAATGTAGGAAATCCTTTGGAAACAAATTGTGACCCATTATTGCACAAAGCTGATTGAAGAGCATCAAAAATTAACAACAAATAATAACAAAATGTGTATTGATTTTTACTTCGAGGAAAGAGACCCTTAATATTTACACTAAGCACTTGAATGGAAAAACCATTACACATTAATCCAGCGCTTTGTTAATTTTTAGCTTTATGGACACCACATAAATTGGAGGACTACATAATTATTTACTGCTACTGGAAATTAGGTGAGTAACATTTATCAGTTACTCAAGTTATCAAAACACCAAACTCCCAATCAGAATACTCGACTCAGTGGAAAACTTAGACAAAGATATTTAAATAAATATCATTAACACGAATATTCAGGTACTGGTCTGGACTGGATTGAGCTTCGTCAACTATATCTGTATACCATTTGTCGGAACTAAAATTCACATATCAAAAGACGATATTGCTCGAGATAAGACATCTGGAATAATATTTTGTTTATCATAGCAGTTCTGAACATCAAACTTAAATTTAGATAAATGTAAACTCCACATAGATAATCGATCATGAAGGTCATGAAGCGAATGAAGTGCTACACAATCTGTAATATCGATAAATTGTGTACTTTCAACGCAATGACGAAAATGTTCAATACCAGAAAAAGTTCCGAGAGGATTTCTTTCTGTAGCTGAATACTTCTCTTTAGGATCAGTGTTCAGAACCATCATGTTCTTGAAATCATACTATACCCACAGCTAAATCGCTGGCGTCAGCCTAAGTGTAATTTTTTTTATCGAAATCTGGAGATACAAGAATGGAAGCGGAGGTAATTCGTTTTTTAATTTTCATCAGTCCGCTAAATAGTTTAACCTTTAGCTTTTTCTTTCAAAGAGAAGTTAGGCACAACCCTTTGGTAATACTTAATAAAGCACAAACACGTTTCATTTTGATTGAATTTCTAGGGGTAGGAGAGTTAATAACTGCGAAACTTTTTGATGGTTAGTTCATAGACCATGTTGATCAACAGAAAAGCCTAAACATGCAAAATAAGGTTGGCATAGTTAAAATTTATTGCGATTAATAGTGAACCCAGGGTTTTTAGATGTTTAATGTTTCTATATGTGACTGAAAATAGAGAGTTTACCGTAATCTCATCTAAATACACGGTGGATTACACTGGAAAACGTTTGAATATGCTAACAAAATTACAGCACTTGAAAGAATATTATTTGCAATTATGCACAGATCATTACATCTGTTTTATTTTAGGATAGAGAACAGTGACTTGATTTTTAAAACTCCACATATATTTGCTAGTGGCAGATCGTTAGTAATGTTTGCAAATATAATTAATTCAAAATTATACTATCACAAAACAATTTAAAAATTAATAGATAAGTATTATTTTCCAAATTCGGTGTTATTTATTGATTTTTTATTATTTTTGGTAATTATGTATATTAGTTCATATTTTTACGAGGGTGGCAAAAGGTTCAATTGAAATTGATAATAATTTTTTTGGGCTGTATTCGCAGAAAGTACGCATTTCATTACACTTAAAGTTTAGGGTTTTATGTACCGGTAAGGGTAAGTGCAAAGTGTCTGAAAGCAAATTTCAGCCATTTTGCGTCTTATCTCGAACCCACACATATTCATTGTAGTTAGTTGGCACTCTGTTAATCTTTCTAGGTACTACACAATGTTAGCGCGGTTTGATAGTAGAAGTATTATTGTTGCCCACCAATGGGGCAAAGTTTTTTTGAAATTAGAAATTTAGATTATCGATTGTTGACAAATTGTTGTTTAGATTGTTTGTTACGTTAGCGTATGTTAAGGCATGTACGAGTCATTACTCGCATAATTTTTCTAGTGAGGAGAAATTTAATATATTTTATTTTAATATATTACGTATTTAATATATTTGGGCCAGACTCGGAGACATTTTTGATTGTCGAGTGATTTTTATTTGTTTTGAACAGTGTTTGTGCTCTATTGAGTCGTTTACTGTTATAAGGTGTTTATGCGTTTATTTTGGAAGTTTTGGTAGACTCTACTTGACGCGATGGGTGCTAAGACCGATATTTCTCGTTTGACGATAAATTAAATTAAGATATGTAGTAACTATTAGAAAAGGTGACGACACTAGGAATTACGCAATTAGACCAAACGAAGTTTTTGGCGATTAAGTATGCTAGGTTAGCCTAAGTGATGGATCGTTATGTACCCCCGGTGGAAATCTGACCTATTATTTGACTTAACGTACTTATGTACTTACGTACGTGAAGAAGAGAATGTGGATAGTTCGTGTGGCGTAGCGACGTCAAGGCATCTGAACGGTCAGAACCGAAAGCGCAAAGGTCTAAAGGGACCAGCAAAGTAGGAAAATCTCGTGTGTCTTGAAATTGCCTCTAGCTATGCTTCTAGCACTATGTGAGTAGTGAGAAGTTGTTGTAGTGAAGTGTGTGCGGTTTCAGTTAGTTGCTTAAGGTAACCGATTACTAGAGAGCGCTAGGTAAGTTTTACGCATGGTAATGCGTATCAAGCGAGTAAGTGCTTCACATGGTTATTTATACTCGACATTAGAGAATAAAATGTCATTCGCTGTTTTGTCTATATAACATTACTATCACTGAAATATATTTTAATTGGAAGAATGAAGCGGACCTACCAACTTGGAGAGGATGATGAACAGTTGCTGCGCTTTTATTTAAATTCTGATGACGAAGCAGATAATAATAATACTAAGAGAGTTTTCGACGATAGTGATGATTATTATATTCCAAAAGCATATGAAGACGAGAATGAAGAAGGAGCGATTGTGATTGCTGTAAGGTAAGCTGAAATTTAACCTATCCAAACTAGCAAAAAAATTCGAACTCAGAAAAATGTTTGTAACCGAGCTAATTCGAAATTCCCATAACAAGCAGAGATGCTTGGAAAACTCATGAAACCTTGATTACTGGGAAACGTCCCGCGAAGAAGCATTATCCGTGAGCAACCAGGTCCTTTAGTAAATGCTCGCTCGTGCATTTCACCAATTCACTGTTGTAAACTCTTTTAATAAATTGCTTGCGCACACAAATAAAGAGACTTTCAAAAAAATACAAGTATGCACTCAAAAATAAGGTAACCGTATCTGATCTAACTTTGGGTGAACTAAATGCACCGTTGGGGCTAATTATCTTGGCTGCTCGACTATAAATAGTACGTGTTGAAAAAAATAAGTTTTATACATTTCTCTTAATGTGTAGTTACCTAAGTAAGAACAATCACTACTCATCATTCTTGAAATTAAAGAACGAAGAATTAAGCAGCAACGAAACTACCAACAGAACCCCGGAAACAAAAATGATGCAAAATGTTTCAAGCACAAATATGACACTAATGGCAAACATTGTTACTTTCAGAGACGCAAGCCAGAAAAATCACCTTAGCTTCGTTGTGATGTTGCAACTTCTGGAAAATGTATGAGCAACAGTCTTATCATTTTTAAAAATGAAATTGCAAATAAAGCAACAATGAAATTAATAACTGTTAATGACTCCATAAGCAGAGGATTAACATAAAATTGATACTTGAGTTTTTTGTCAGTATTTCAATATAGAATTATGTGGTTTAAATATTATGCGCCATTAATAATAGACCATGTAATGTCCAAAGCAGAGGATATGGCATAATACAAATGGACACTTGAGTTTCTTGTTACATGTATTTTTAATATAGAACCTTATGTGCGTTTAATGTTATAGCATTACATCACATTAGACCATGTATGTAAAGCTTCAGATACCTTGCGATTAGTGTACCAAATGTCATCAAACATGAGCTTCTAGTTTCATACGCCTTAAACATTCCATTCATTGCATTTAGTTTAGCAGTACATCGTTGTGTATTAAGCTGTCAGTTTATTTCTTTAGTGTCTGTATCTAAATGTGTCTAGCCATAGTAAGATTTATTAGCTATCTTGCTGATCGTACTTATCACTCTTGTATGTACGTTTAGTGTAGATTTGTGTGTGATGTGTGTTGTTTGTGTGTGTGTGTGTGTGTGTGTGGTGTTGTGTGTGTGTGTGTGTGTGTGTGTGTGTGTGTGTGTGTGTGTGTGTGTGTGTGTGTGTGTGTGTGTGTGTGTGTGTGTGTGTGTGTGTGTGTGTGTGTGTGTTGTGTGTGTGTGTGTGTGTGTGTGTGTGTGTGTGTGTGTGTGTGTGTGTGTGTGTGTGTGTGTGTGTGTGTGTGTGTGTGTGTGTGTGTGTGTGTGTGTGTGTGTGTGTGTGTGTGTGTGTGTTGTGTGTGTGTGTGTGTGTGTGTGTGTGTGTGTGTGTGTGTGTGTGTGTGTGTGTGTGTGTGTGTGTGTGTGTGTGTGTGTGTGTGTGTGTGTGTGTGTGTGTGTGTGTGTGTGTGTGTGTTATGTTTTTTGTGTGTGTGTGTGTGTGTTGTGTGTTGTGTGTGTGTGTGTGTGTGTGTGTTGTGTGTGTGATAGTAGTGTGTGATATATGTGTTGTGTGTGTGTGTGTGTGTGTAGTTTTGTTTTTTGTGTGTTATTGTGTTTGTGTTTTTTTGTGTTTTGTGTTGTTTTTTTGTTTTATGTGTTGGTGTTGTTGTTGTTGTTTTTATGTTTTGTTATTGTGTTGTGTTTATTTGTGTTTTGTTTTGTGTTTAGTTTTATCTGTTTTTTTTATCTTTATTTAACTTATTTTTTGTTATATATAATAATTTAGTTACCTAAAATTTCGTATTTATGCTTAATTTTATTTCTCACGGAGTTCGTTAGATTTTGGGATACATTCAGTAGCGGAGACGAGAGTTTATTAGGCATACTTTTTAGGTTTCATAAAACATTTGTGAAAAGTCTTATTTAAAACATAAAAAAATGTCAGTGTGTATATTTTAAAGTTATAAATTATGTTTTATGCAAGTCCTTGATAAAACGGGTACCTAGCGGCAACAAGATTACTAGGATGGAATTTAGGTGTTTGTTTAAATTTCTTCAATATCTGAATAACGTTTAACTTCGCAGGAAAATGTATGGACATATTTCTTAAAGGTAATTCAATTTTACATGACGTTTTTAATTCAAAGTAGTTCAGATTCTAAAATTAATTAGATAATATTAAAGATATTTTCAAGGAGGCTTCGGACTTTTTTTCAAATCAATATCTGTAGGTATATTAACCTCTATCTGACATAAATGTTTAAACATATAACTGAGACATTGTTGTTTGTATTATAAATGTTTTGTAACTGTGGTATCATATTGGTCGAATTGATCAACCTATTTCCACAGTTTTTGTAGCTATGGTCTTATATTGGCTGAGTTGATCTATCTAGTTCGACGGATTGGTATTTGTCCTATAATACTCGAACTTTTCGGCCTATTTCCACAGGTTTGCATCTGTGGTCTTATATTAGTAGGGTTGATCGACCTATTTTCACAGGTTGTAACTGTGGCCTCATATTAACTGAGTTTATCGGCCTATTTCCGCAGTTTTTATAACTATGTTGGTGAGCTGATTGACCTATTTCCAGTTTATAACTTGTCAGGTTGCGTTGACGCACCCTGTATGTAGGATGTTATAATGACGTGTATGGGGTGTTTTGAGTGCGAGTGTATTGAGTTTGAACGAAAAAAAATTTTTTTTGTGTATATGTATACTGTACGTGGGTGTATGATACGCCACTGGAAATGTAGGAGAAATATAATTATGTATGTAGATACGTGTATTTGAATGTTATAGAGACTTTAGTGTTGGAATAATTAGATTTTGATGAATGTGAATGTGAAGAGAAATTTGTCTATGGGACGATAATGCTTTCCACTGTATTGCTTCTGTTTTGCTGATGATAAAGAAAGGAATGTTTGAAGATAAATGAGTAATCTTGGTTAGAAAATGTGAAGAATAAGTGTAGAATGTTTTAGAAATTATGTAGAGAAAGATTGGGTATGTTTAAGTATGAATTTCAGAAAGTTTTGTAATGTTGTGCAATTGTTTTGAGAATAAATGTATGTATATGGAATTTGAGACATTAGACTGTACTGATTTTTGCAAATGTTGCGGAAGCAGATCGAGCGCAGGTTGGAGATAAGTGTTAAAAGTTGTGTAATGATTCAGAGTGGCTACTGAATGAATGTGGTGACGAGGGATGATTTCTTCATGGAGTAATTGTAAAATTTGTAAGTGAAAACAAATATGGCGATGTATTGTAATTACACGCGTGCTTGTATAGAGGGAAGCAGTTGTTGGAAGTATGTAGTTTTGAATGAATATTATTGGAGAATATAACGCGGAAGGAAGACATGTTTAAAGATGGATGACTGAAGTTATAAATAGGGAAGTCAGAGATTGACAAGTTAAGTTGTCGTTGGGATGTTGAAGTTAGAGTTAGGAAGTTAGCTTTTGGCTTGTGGTGAGAGCTCGGTGAGACGCGTACGCGAGTGATAGACGGTGATGATGTTGGAGTATGTTTGTGAAATTTTAATGAGGCAGTAATTGTTTAAACAACTGCGTTACCCGAATCGGGGGTAAATTGAAAAAGACATTCATAAACAAAACTATAAATTAAAAATTGATGTTGAAGATAAAAATTAGTTTGTTTATTTTCAAGAAAATGATAGTGCGTAAGCAGATTTGAATAAAGATAACAGTTGTTATGTTAAAGTGTGAAGGGCAGCGCGTGTTCTTGTAACGAGATTCAGCAAAAAGTATTTATGAGACCACCTGTTAAGTGAACGAAGGGTTCATTGTATATTAAGCCAAGGTTTAAGTAACGTTATATGACATTGAACGTTTTATTTATATAAGGAACTAAATTGGTGTAAAGGTTGCAAGAAATTTTAATAGGCAACCAAAGGTTTACCGTTATTACATGTATGTTGCATAGTGAACTAATCGCGAGTGCACAGAGGAATAAGTTTTGTTGAGCATTTGTAATGTGCTTCAGGCAATTTTAAGGAATTACCAATGGACTACATATAATTGGTGTACGGAAGAAAGAAGAAAGAAAAGCCAAGGATTTATGGACAAATTTGTTAAGTAAGAAATTAGATTAAGGAATTTTATGAACGCATTTAAGCCCGATTATCTTTTGTTAGTTTATTTGCTTATAGTTGTTTAAATGATTAAATAGTTTTGAATGGAAGAGATAATCGTTCTTGAGTCGTATTGTATGGTTTGTTTTAGAAGTAAGATTGCAAAGTGGTAGTGACGTGTGGTTTTGATTTTCAACCACGCTGATGTAATTTATGTAAATATTTGTGTTTTTGTTTATTTTATGCAGGACAATATATATTTATTGTTAAATGTTTTATTCTGTTGTTTATTTAACCAGGTGGATTACAAAATTTTTATGTCAGTTTCATTAGAGCAATGCACTATTAACAGATCAGCTGTTAGTTTAAATTTCATTAAGTATAATAAAAGTTTGAGCTTTGAAATCTTAAATGTTTACGAATGTCAAATACGATTCAAAAGTAAAGTAAATTTAGAAGATATCGTTCATGTTAAGAATTTTAAAAATTAATTACCGTTCATTGAATGAATTTGAGTGATAAATTTTGTTTTGGATATTTTAGTTTACGAGGTGTATTCAAAAAGTTTTTAATAACATGGGTAGTACTAAATTTATTTGAGTTTGAGTTGAATTGTTTTGGACGAGTGTTTGGTTTAGAACCTCAGTATATGAGTTTACCGAGTAAGCACAATCCTACTTTCCACAATCAGGTAGGGTTAATTAATATCCAGCTTAATACAATTATTTTAGCAAAGTTTCGATTGTGGTGGCGCCTAGAGACATATTTTCCCGAATTGAGCTATTTGAATGTAAGTGTAAGGTGTTTGAGCATATCAATCATTCATTTTACTTATTATTTCGACCACGCCCATCTCCCTGTTAGCTGGCTTGGCAACCCGCTTACATTAGTAAGCCTACACGACGCCTAGTGCGGTTTGGACGTGTAACAAACTGTGGTCTCACATTAGTTGAGTTGATGGGCCTATCTCCACAGTGTGAATTGTGTCTGGTATTAGTTGCGTTGGCCGGTCTATTTCCACAGTTTGTAACTGTGGTCTTATGTTAGCTGAGTTGATCGGCGTGTTTCTACAGTGTATAACTGTAGTCTCATACTAGTTGGGTTGATCCACTAATTTCCATAACTGCTAACTGTGATCTCATATTAGTTGACTTAATCCGTATATTTCCACAGTTTTTGTAGCTGTGCTCTTATATTGGTTGAGTTGATCGACCATTTTTCCCACTTTTTTGTAAATGTGGTCTCATATTAGTTGAGGTGATCGACTTATCCCCACAGTTTCCAACTGTTGTCTCATTTTTGTTTAGTTGGTCGGCCTGTTTTCACAGTGGAAATAGGCCGATCAGTCCAACTAATTATTATTGTTGTTTTTACAATGTTGCCTATTTTCATATTACAAAAGAGGTTGCATAATCCAAAAGAAATGTGTTATTTGCTTTCTTTTAATTTCCACTTTATAAGATGAAATGCTGTATACTTACGAGTATGTATAGTTTTTATAGAACTTAATATACTTGTTTTTGTGTATAGGTAAAAGAGATGGTGACATTATGATTAGTGTGTTTCTGAAATACCCTCAATATATGTTGATAATATAATATATTTAACACGTTTACGGCATATTGGTTCTATGATTTATAGAACCTATTTTATTTTTGTTAAATTGTAAGAATACAATAACAAACGCTTCACAGAAAAGAGCAATTTTTACACAAAAGTAGTTATCCACATGTACTAGGAATTCATTTTTATAAAGCCGTTTATGTGTAATTCAAAATAGGAGCATTTACAATTTTATGTTCAAGTGTATTACGTTTGATGACTTTATAGCGGGTAAACTAATTTTATTAATGATGTAGCTTACATCGTTTTCATCCTAAAGTAGACTGAAAAAAAATGCGTTGACTTGCAATCTCACGACTAATGTAGGGGACATTTATTTATTGTTATAAAAGTCACAAACCTTTCCGACGCAGACCTGGTTGGGACCATATTTCTGTCCGAGCAACATGTTTTTGCTCCCAACTCTATGAATCATGTGACGCAAACTTCCATATAACATTTTATATTTTAGGAAAATTCTAACTGCAGATTACACAGCTTCTTTCATGACACTTATAAAAATTAATGAGTATATTTGAATTTAGTGCTTTCTGAGATTAATTAAATTTTTAGATATGAGAATGCGTATATTACAGAATCCGAAATTCAATATTGAATGCTTCAGGTTTCGACTTTATGCCTCTTTAAATACAAATCCTCGTTTTCAGCTAAGTTCGTGAAGCGAATATCTTTTTATCGAAATATCAGTCCAGTATATTGTCACATTCAATATATTTCTTTTGCCACATTTTGATGACTTTGGATACAGGGAATCCAAAGAAGTTAGATAATCGAATATCGATGAACATCCTTCCATCCAGTCTCATTAATCTTAATATCGTTTCTACTCGAAAGTTTTTATATAAAACAATCCTTAAGTATCAATGTAAAATGGTTGTTTACTATCAAAGGCCATTGCCAATATTTTAAGATGAATCTCGAGGGAAATCAGGGGAAACTTCAATAAGTCTGTTAAAGGTGGATTCTAAATTGTAACCTTTCTTTAAGGCAGCTCTACTAACCACTAAACTTCCATCTAGGGATCAATGAACACGATTTAGACGCTAAAGTGATTCCGATCCAACGATTTGTACGATTCTTACAAAATTACGAATAATAAACTTCTACGACGACATAAATATTTAAATCAGCACTTTTCAAAATTCTCATCTCATTTCTATCCAACCTTTTAAATCTAGTTTTTAAGTTCTCTTTCATAAAAGGTTTAAATTTGCTTAGATGTTTAATCTAGACTAAATTAAAATAGATAAACCCCTAAAGTGTTCGTAGTCGTAAATTTTAGATACAAATAAATGAATACAATGCAACGTGCTTAGTTTTGATCAGATTTCGGAATATGCTAAACGTTTCATAATCGGAGCTATTTGGTAGCTAGATAAATAATAGAACGACGCAGTGTGTAGTTTTAGCATAGTTGACCATCCTCTTAACAGCACCACTTTGGATTCCCTTTTCTGTTAGTTCTTGAGGTATCGATGTCAACAAACGGTCTGAGAATTTCCAGTTTTAAAAATCTAGAAAAGGCAGTTAGCACACAACCTATGGAAATGTAAACTTTCACAATTATCACACATAATTAAAATACTTATCCTTTAGCTATCAAATCGTGTATTAAATTTATACGTTTGGATAACAATAATATGCTGGAAAAATCTTATTGTTATTAAATTTGTAAGCAAATTTTATGAGCTTCTGTGGATAGTAAACTATGATGCAGTCCTGAACAATATCGCAAATAATCAGCTAATTTTGATTCTTCGTTCTCGCTAAACACTTGACGAATATTATACTTTGGAGATATTCTTGGAACGTCACCTAATGTAATGCCTTGCCATTCAATGTCTAGGTAATTAATCTGTTTAATATATCTTGTCACAGTGGTTCTGGACATATTCTAGCGAATAGCTGCTTGTTTAACTGAAAGGCCTCCATGTAAACGGCTCCAGATAGCTCACAGGTTGGTGCCTTAATCTGTGTGACCTAATTGTGGTTTCTCTGATCCCATTACGGACCATTGTGTATGTTATAACATGAAAATATCTGGCGTGGAACACCACATGACCTTCTAACATACAAAATGGCAAATAAAAGAAAAGAAATAATTTCCATAAAGTTTGTTTTAGGATAATTCAATAGGATAATTCATTAGGAAAATAAGCAACATTGTAAAAACCAAAAAAATAA